>OZ025285.1:2940165-2952665 GCA_964019165.1 Mastigias papua
CAGACTTATATTACGAGATTATAGAAGTGATGAGTTTAAGTGGGCAACAAATGAAGAAATCACATCTGTTTAAAAATTGTTTTATTTCTATATAGACTAATGCTCTGCTGACGATTGGGTAAATGACTAGTTGTGAGAACTTTTGACATGATGCTGCACTAAGTGCACATGTACATACGACCAATATGCCCTAAGTTTTCCGTTTAATGCTCTGGCTGGGTATGGAGGAATTCGCATTGAAGCGATATTAGATCTAATTGTCAGATCTTTCTTGATCCGTATAAGTGTATACTGAGTTCCATTAGGTTAATTTGCAGTAGTTTAATGACATCATACGAAATTGGACTGAGTTCTACTGGAATATTATGGTTTTTATATTGATATCTATCCTTGCAGTTGAAACCAATTGGATTTTTTTGAAATTCAGATACTTAATTATTGTCATTTCAGAGTGAATTGGAAAAAAGCGATGCCCGGTATATTGCAGCGCAGGGATGTCTACCGCAAACTATAAATGCCTTCTGGAAAATGATTTATCAAGAAAATTGTCGCATAATTGTCATGCTAACAAATGAAGTAGAGCGTGGAAAAGTGAGTTGTTCATTTTTGTTATTTGAGTAGGGTACAAATTGCCCATTTGTTTCAAGAACAGTGCTTGTTTTTAACAAGGGTAGTACGCATGTAATTGCCATGCAGATTGGTAGACATATCTTACGCAGAGGCGCTTCTTTAACCAAACCTGAATCACCAATCAAAGGCGAGAAATCACTTCTGTAGGGATATGAATCTCACGGTTAAATTAGAAATTTAGTTCATATACTGTAGAGAAGTTAATTCTGAAATTTTCAACAATGAATTATGGAATGGTACTCTGGTTTGTAAGCGCGGAAATAGGTTACGGATATTGCAATAAGGATATTCGTTCTTGTTGCCGCTCTAGCACAACAATTGTGAAATTGATCTTGTAGCGTAGCATCTGAGGTGCTTATTAACTTGCATTTTATATCTTAGGAACAGCATGTCTCTAATATTAGATTAGCATCTTTAATGTGCACATCCATTGTAGAGAATAAGACGCCAGACTATTGATACCTTATACGGTTATCCCCTCAACATGATGGACGTTAGCTGTATTTCAATAGGAGAGATTTAATGCTTTTGTGTTTATTGCCCTTTTAGTGACTGAGTTTACACAGTAACCAAGTATATTGAAGAAGCTAGTTTTCTTTGTTAGTAGTGTAATTTACTTTCTAAATTTGGCACTTCAAAGTAATTACATTTTTATAGTGTCCGCTTGTTTTTTGTAATTTAGGCGAAGTGTGCTCGATATTGGCCTAAGGTTGGGATGTCAGCAGAGTTCGATGAGGTTATCATTGATAACATGTTGGAACACAACAAGGGCGATTACATTGTGAGAGAACTTAGGCTCTATCACAACGAAAAGGTATGCAAGTGGGCGTGTTTCAAAACCTATTAGCATTGGGTGATAATAGAAGAAGTTTCCAATTTCACGACCTTTCCTAGCACTCAACCTAAGTACTTTGAAGTTTGCCTGTAATTGATGTGCTTTAAGTAAAAGCCGAATTTTGAGTTAAATAAAAGATAAGAAATAGAAAGTTACATCTTTGGAAACAAAACAATTTATATACTTAAATCCAATGTATCTGATAAACCTTCTGTTGTACAGCAATATTTAAGTGCTGGTAGGTTAGCTGTAACATGTATCTTGAGTGCCAAAAGCTTTCTTTCTCAAGTTTTGTACAGCAGAAATAACACAATCCTAAGTATTTGGTAGGTATTCATAATTTGAGGGACTGGATAGTTTTATTTATTCTCAAAGTATTTACTTCCGTCCAACAGAAAATGGAGGTTTTGAAACAGGCCCCCAAGTATTCACGAGTACTTGTATTATTGGGTTGAGTTATTGAAATGTGACTACACAGATTTAACTATTCTCAGATATTTAGATGTAATGCTATAGTCTAGGCTTGTATTTAGCCACTTCCAATCTTATTTTTACTAGTTGTGAAGGTCATTTGTGAAGGTTAGTAATATAGGTATAAAAGTACTTGGGGTATGATAGAATAGTAAACGAGTGTTTTTGCTGTCACCTGGTGTTGTCTGTAAGTCATGCCCAGAATCTTCTGTGATCGATTGCATCAAATTTGGCCTTTTTGGCTTTTTTGGTCTTTTTGGTCTTTTTGGCCTTTTTGGCCTTTTTTATTGTTTGCCATTTTGCTATTCATCTGCAGAACTTTTGCAACTTAAAAATTTGTAAGTTCAGTGTCCAGTGAGGTTCTTTTCCCATGTCTGAGTTTGTTCACTTATCTTGAATTCTGTTTACTTTAGGATGATGAGCCACCTCGTATGATTTATCATTATCATTTCACAACATGGCCTGATCATGGTACACCAAAAGAGCCAGCTAGTGTCCTTGAGCTGCTCGAAGATATCTATGCTATGCATTTAAGGTGTGGCAAAGTCGGACCACTTTTGTTTCATTGCAGGTATGAAGAATCGAACCTTCATCTGTCTGTTAAACTAATTATATCGAAAGTATAACAAGACCTTTTTCCTGTGATAGTAGGTCACATGATTGAAGGTTTCAATGTACTTATTGTGTAGCTAGAATTAATTAATTATATATATATATATATATATATATATATATATATATATATATATATATATATATATATATATATATATATATATATATATATATATATATATATATATATATATATATATATTTGTCTTGTTTCCAGTTTTTATAGTCGGCTGATTTTACAACTAGTTTCTGTTTTGCAGTGCTGGTATTGGTCGAACAGGAACAGTGATTGTAATAGATGTCTTGATCCATCTGTTGGAAGAACTAGGTTTGTTTGGAATATTGATATTATGTTGCTTTCAGTGTGCATTGCGCTTGTACCTTAAGCCACTCTCTCTTCTCCATTAGGTCTGTAGCGCCATTGTTTCCTTCTAAGCATTCCTTTTTACCCTTTTCATTGCCATCAATGGAGCGTAATTCTTTGCCGTCGAAACATACAGCCACGCTTATACGATATATATCAGTTGCAAGGTATTTATTCAAAATGTTTGTAAAACAGACCAAATGAAAGAGGACGTGAAAATGAATATTTTGAAGCGGAAGCAAGGACATTTACATCTTCAATGTAAGCATACAAAAACCGATCAAATGTAATCAAAGGGCTTAGGAGGATTGCAATTATAGATTTCCGAATAAAAGAGTGCTAGCATGGAGACCCATCCTTAAAAATTACATTTGGTAAAGAGAAACTTTTTTGAACTAAATCATTGCGCTGTGTGTTTTCTCGTGTATGGGAATTGAAAACTGCGCAGGAACATGAAATGTTGGTGCAGGAATTTGAATTGCACGACTTAAATATATACTAATTACCATACATCTCCAAGTTTAATGGACCTAAAGCAGACGTTTTATATGCAAGAGTGTACTAGTTCTTGTTTGTTGTATGTTAATTCTATATTTATTATGTACTGTAGGACTAGACTGTGAGCTTGATATTCAGAAGACAACACAGCTTATTCGACTGAAACGACCTGGGATGATTCAAACTCAGGTTTGATCCTTGGCGAATTGTTCTATTCATTTCATCAAATTATGTTTACGATGGCCATTTTTAGTTTCTAGAATCTTTCCTTGTGTTGAGATTTGAGCTATTTTCTATGGCTTGATGTCATCTTTCATTGAGGACTTAGCATTATGTATGTATTTTTGTGGCTCATCCTAGTTTGACTTATGTATCCAGTGGAATTTGCCTTTTAATGTTTCCTTTGAGATTCCTTTACTTGCGAAATTTGCCTCAGTCATTACTCAGAATCTTCATCCCTGACGATTTCTCAATAAGCAATCTCCTCCATTACAATATCTTTGCTATACTGGATTGCCATGAATCCACCATTTTTGCTGTATGTACTGCCATTGTTTCGCCACAACCCTAGCTCCCAATCAACTAGTCGTGCTTAACGGTAGGCCGGAAGTATTCAGCACCTAAGGACATGGTTATTTTGTCATACTCTATTGCAGCATCTAGTTGCCTACATAAATGGCTCTCTGAGCAATATATTTTGGTAAGGCAAGCAGATATGGTGTTCAGTAATTTACAGTCTGTATTTGATTCAGTTTCCTTGTTATTTCTATTATTAATTATTACACCCATTTCAATGTTACAGCATCAGTACAAGTTCCTTTACAAAGCGATCGAAATGCATATTTTGAAAGTTATTAAAGACATGGATGACGAAAAGGTTGGCCTGCTTGTTGTCTTAGACACGATAATTTTATTTGAGTTGATGTACGATTCATATTGCAGAGCTCACCTACATGCAGTAATAAATTCTAGAAGTGATTTGCGGATTCTTCACAAGTAAAGGTCGTGCTAGATTTCTTGATAGGATCGGTTAGATATTTTAGGGTAGAATTAGATTTTATGATGCTGAGAGGGTTCATAATGATACCTTTTCTGAGCTTGTGTTTGTTTTGGTAGAAGCTTGACTTCTTTTCTGTATTAATTTGTAAAAATGTGAAGATGAGTTTCTTCCTCATGCAGTTGCAGGCTAAAGCCAATAGCTAGTATTGTGTCTCGTTTGATTTGTGTATTCATATGTCTCATTTTCAATTCCAATTCTGTTTTTCAGAAGTTGACAAATTCTTCTGTTTACGAAAATATACAGAATACAAAAGTGATGTAAGTCATTATGGTCCACTTTTGCATGGATGCTCGGATACATTTAGCATTTATAGTAACAGTTCAAAATTTTACTGATTTACTGATTTAATTTAACTGTTCAAAATTTATTTCGATTGCTAATAGTGAACTCTTTCTGCCTTATTTGTGTCGCTTTCGATATTACCTGTACTATACATTACCTATTAGTTGCCCAGCTGTTATCACACTAGTGAAATTTATCACAAAGAGTATCTTAGTATTAACAATGTGAATAGTCCATTTGTTGCTGATCTTTGGACATATTATCTGCTAGTTCTTGATTCTGTGTAACTTGCAATGGAGACAGATTCTAGTATTTCTTATAGATGCCACTATTGCCGGAATTTGTAGTACACTACTTCTTTTATAGACATAGCGGCTATAGATGTAATTAGTGTAAAATTAGTGAAGAATCAAGCATAATGCTAGGCATAGTGCTACCCTATAGATGTTCCATCCAAATTCTGAAGCTTACTGGGTCGTTTAACTACAAGAAAAGCGATTCTTGCAACAACACACTGACATGAATTGTACGTTGATGAATTATATTTTAACACTAGCTTATCAAAATCTATCCTTGACTAAACTTTGAACTGACTATCGAAGCATACAAGCATATACTGTACAAAATTATCAGCATAGGAATAAGCATAATTTTAGGGTAAAATGCTAAAACAGCTTAGCATAATTGGTGACCTAGAGCTATGCATGTAAAAATTTATTGTATATGTACTCTCTGTAGGTAGAATTTCAACTTATTTTGGTTTTGATTGCTTATTATGATTTTTCGTATTTCTCATTTCAACAATATGTACTATTTGCAGTACCTTTATTCACACAAGTTGTCATAAATCTACCTTTCAAGTGCTTCAGGCATCTTTTGATATTGCTTTGCCTATACCAGCAGAAATCAGTAAGATAATTAGCATTGCAGTCTAGACTTTCATATTGCATTTTATGAAGACATAGTAATAATGAATAGAGCGTAAGAGGATAAGCGCATAAAAATTTTATTTTTAAACCAACAAGGAATTACAGGATAGAACATGAACAAAGGAATTTACAACTGACTAATCGAGCGAGATAAAAAAAAATGAAAAAAGAACAACTTAACAAAATTTTTCCTAACTGGTTGGGAAGGGATCTTATAGCAGAGCTATTTCATAGACCCCCACCCAGCCGGTAAGGCCAATTCTAATGTATTTAACATGGTAGCTAATCATTTCGTGTAACTGCTGCAGAGGAATGGTGCTGCTTTTTAATGGTAGACAATTGTTGATGCAAAGTTGTTTAGTAAGACTCAGACGCCTGATCTGAAAATAGGCGCTTAAGGTGTTTTTTATTTGTTACATTATTAAGTAGAGCGTCAATTTTTAGAGAATTAAGCGCTTTAGTGCCAGTGTAACGTAGGGAGCTAAGCCCATAGGTAGATGTATTGAATCTTTGTGTATGAAGTCCTCTAGCCAATGAAAGACGAGTAAGTCGATTGTGCACATTTTCAATTCTCTGAAAAAAGCCAGTTTAAGCTGGTTGGTAGTCAATTCTTATCAAAGTCCTGCATAAAGAGTAGTTATATCCTGAAGTCATTTCAGTACATTCCATCGTACTTATCGTTGAATCTGTTCACTTGTGTACTACCTGGTTTCTCGAGAGGTTTGCAAATGTATTTTATAGTATTACTGCTAGTGTTTGTTATTGTTGTTGGTTTATGTTAATCAAGATCACACAAAACGACTATATTAGTGTGTTGTCTCGTTCGTTCGTACTGTGCTGTACTGAGATAGGGTTGTATACACGACCAACCTGGAATGGATAGTGATGTTAAAACTCTGATCCTTCGAAACTCAATCGATGAATTAAGGAACGTGAAAAAGCTGCGTCCTGGCAAGTACAAGATAACATGACATGCTGTCAAAGAATATGGCTTAAACTCGAAGTTAGTCTTCGAAGCTAGCCACCGAAGCTAGCCACCGAACCTTAGATGCATTGGTGAAGGCAAAATGCTTATTTCTGAAAAATACCGTAGCTGGACAAAAATCCTACGTCATTGACAAAGAGGTAGATATTAGCAACATTGCACTAGAAACACCTAACGAGACATTAGATTCAAAACTCAAGTCTCCAATCAATTCTACTGGTAGGCCAGTTGCAATTGCTATAGATGACCTGCAGGAGAATCAGCAGGAAAGTGAAAAGGAAGAAAAAGACGAACAAGATGAAGAAAAACTTAAACACGAATGAGGTGTACATGCCACTGAACCTAGAAAGAACTGGTGTAGAAAGAGCAGCTGGCTTCGATATCAAACAATTGCAACTTAGAATCGATATCGATTAAAAATAACTTTGTTCATATCTTTCAGCAATTTTGAGATATCATAGCAAATCTGAATCGGCAACAAATAGATGCGAAAAGCCAAGAGAGACCTTCAATTGAGGATATTCTAGTTTTAAGATAAAAACTTGAAAAATTTTTGCTTGATAAAAGATATCTACCAGACCGAATTGCAAATACAGAAAAGTTTTAAAAACCCAGCGTCATATCAACAAAGCAAGCTCATCAAAAGTTATGGATCCCACCGTTAATTCTTCCGCTCGTATTGGCATTCCCGAGAGGCATGGAGATGCACAATTATGCCTTCTGAATTACAGCAAACAGGCTGCAAAACAAACCCATACAAGTGAACTGAAGAAAGCCCAAAAAATGAAACACCAAGAATACCCTGTATACAAATCAAAAATAAGCGCAAAAGAGGACAAAAATACTGCACAGAATAATTGTCACCCAAAATGTAACAGAAAAACTTACAACTATAAGAAAAATCTGGAGAGAGAAGTGAACAATCCTAGCATCGTATTTGAAAGCACAGAAACAAGAGCTAATAACATAAAATCAAAAGCAGTTGGTAAAAAGACAACAGCAAGCATACAAAAGTTAGACAACAACAACGATAGTAGCAATACCATTTACTATAGCAACAACAACAACAATAGCAACAGCGGGCTTAGAAACACTGATAAGAACCGCAATAATGATGACACTAATCCTGCTGGACAACATGGCAAATGGAGGAAAAATACAGTACTTATAGATTGAAATAGTATGCTACCAGACATCAATGAGAGGACACCAAGCAGCAGATATCCTCTGACGGTGAGAAGTTTCCCAGGTGCAAATGCAGAAGACCTGCAAGATTATATAAAACCAGTAATCAATAGATCCCCAGAAGAAGTGATTCTGGTAGTGGGAGCAATTGATATAGAAAGAAAACAAGTATCTGCCGGTTTACAAGAAATGATAGTCGTTGTGGAAATGATTAAAGGGAAATCCCTTAATGGCACGTGGTAATATCGGAGATCATACGACGAGCAGATCGAAAGCTTACCAAGCATGAATTGGTTGCATTGTACTGTAAGATCAACCATTTTAAACGAAAAGCTGAGGACAATGAACGTGAACATCATGCGACAACAAAATATACTCAAGGACCACCTATTTATGAAGGAATTATATCTAAATTATCACGGCAAAACGCAATTGGCTTTAAATATAATTTAGAAAATATGGAACTTTTCGCAATGACATACTGCTACAGCTTCTAAGAAGGCCGCGAAATTACTGATTGCATTGATAATAATCTGACTATATCAGATAGTGTGAAAGAAATTTTGCATTGAATTACATGACATCCGACTCACGAATAGAAAAGATCTCATCCTTAGTTATCTCAATATTAATTTTGTTCGAAACAAGATTGATTCACTAAAACCCATCGTATTACAGAATATTGACGTAATACTAGTGGCAATCAGGGAGATTAGTACTTATAACTTCCCAGCCGATATAGAAACAATTGGGATAGAAATCAGTCTAATGAAGCAAAAATGGTTGCTTATTCGCATATATCGTCCCCGATCACAACGTCAGAAAATATATAGCAATGAAATTGAGAAAGGGCTAGATTTCTTTTCTAGTAAATATGAAAACTATTATACTGATGGGCGACTTCAACTGTGAGATGATTGAGAACAATGCAATCAAGGATGTCGTGGAGAGCTTTGACTTGTATAATCTTGGTAAAAGCCCAACTTGTTTCAAGTCAGATAACCGACGTTGCATAGATCTTATATTAACAAGTAGGAAATATAATTGTAAGAATACCTTGACCGTTGAAACTGGGTTATCTGACTTTCACGATATGATAGTGTTCTAAAGGGTGGATTTGGGAGTAGAGGACCCAGAATAGTACAATACGATACTATAGCACTTATAGTGCTGTGGGCTTTGGATCTTGAATAATCAATAGTCTTTCCCAATTGATCAGCCAATGGGGACTATGATGGCCTTGACAGTGCAATAGGGAATTGCGAAAGGCAACAATGCATCGGTCCAAGCTACTAGATGGATATAGAAAGAGCAAGACTAATGAAAGCTAACGAAGCGTATGAATGTGAAAGAAACAAGTGTACCACAACCTGTGAACAGCAAAGCTATTTTATTACAGCAATCTTGATCTTCAAAATATTACAGATAGCAGAAAGTTCTGGAAAACGATATAACCAGTTGTCTCAGATAAAATGTATTTCACCCAACGTAAAGGCCTAACTGAGAGTGGAGAAACTGTCACTGAAGATAAAAAAGTTACTGAAATCCTTAGCGAATACATTGCCTATATTACGCCTGACCTGGAAATACCTGAAAATGAGACCTTTTTTACGCCCACGATTGGCAAAAATGATAGCATGGATGAAACAATTGAAATGGTATAAAGACCACCCAAACATACGAATGATTAAGGAACGCTGGGAAACCATCTGAAGTTTTTCAATTTAAACAAGTGAATATCGCAGAAGTTCAGCATGACCTAGAAAAAGGAAATTCAAAGAATGCATCTCCAATTAACAGCATCTCTGCAAAGTTCTAAAGGAATATGCAGATATATTTGCACCCACCCTGAAATGTTACCCTGATGCTAGCGTAGAACAGGAGCATGTTTCCCACTCTAAAAGCAGGGGACATCACGTCAATATTAAAAAAAGATGACGCTTTCTTTAAAAAAATCTATAGGCCAATCACGATACTGCCATCTACATCGAAAATATATGAAAGACTAATGGAAGATCAAATTAAGCCATTCGTTTGCCACTTTCTCAGTCCATTACTTTGTGGCTTTAGGGAGAAACACAGTACACAACATGTTCTCTTGCGCTTCGTCGTACCATGTAGTTGAACATTGGACAAAGGAGATAGTCTTGGAGCTGTATTTGTCCATCTCTCCAAGGCATTTGATTGCCTTAACAACGGCCTTCTAATTGCTAAACTCGAAGCATATGGTTTCTCTAAGGCATCTCTTACATTAATTCGCAGTTATCTACTTGAGAGAACGCAGTGGGTAAAGGTGAAAGGATCATATAGTAAGATTATACAAATGCATAGAGTTTACAGGGATACTAGCTTGTCATTACCTCCTCGGATGCTAAATTTCCCCCCATATGGGATTTCCCAGGTTGGAACGAGCGTTTGTAAAACTAAAACTATCTGAAGGCTGCATTGTGTTTAATCCAATTAAATATTCACTCCCTAAGACAGGCCCTGTCTAATCTTCTGCAACAGAATATACATTTACGTATATCTTTGTGTTGTCCATTCCGTAAATTAAAGATTCCCGTCCAAATCATTCTATATTTTGTTGAATGGAGTATGTAACATACTATCGAATCTTCTGATCATTTCAGTTTCTTTAAATATCCAGTTGTTTTATAAGAATATAGTCTATAAGACGGCCAAAATGGTTGAAATTTATGAATACTTACACGCAAGCAATCACCAGGGGAGCTGGGGACTTTTACCCCCACTTTTTGCCTGCTAGCAATTTGCTGGCTTTTTTCTGACAATTTTGTTGAAACCAAAGCCCTCCACGCTACGTTTTATTTGGTGGCACCGTGCCATAATTTAAGAATACCGGAAGGTTCAGGATTCATTAGAGCCTAGATATTTTGGTTATTTGAGTTTCCTTTAGATAACAAAACAAATGTGAGTTTCACTTCGGCTAATTAGGAAATTAAACTGCGTTACTGCCAAACGATTGATACTTTGAAAGACCATAGAAATGAACCAAACATTGTATTAAACTGAGCTTTCTCTCCATTATCCTCTCTGGTTAGATTACTAAAAACACTACCTTACGGATTATTAGATGTAAAAGGCTAAAATCAGCAGACGAAAAAAGGCCTGTTATGGCTGTGAGGTATGCTTCGTGCAAGGTAGATGTAACTGATGCCATATCCCAGTCTCCTATTTGTGGACGTATGTGTCCAATTCATTTGTAGCTCCGTTCTGTTGAGTGTAACCTCATTTTTGTAAATGATAAACCTAGTTTCGGTAGATGTATGCGTGATCTTGAAGGTTCTTACGATAGTCATTCGTACAACCAACCATCAACTGTGTATTCTGTGACTCGTGGTGCAATTCGAAGCTTTCAATTGTTTGTTTATAACTATATGCTTATGCCAACTTTTATTATACTGTTTTGCTCAAAATGTCTATATTCATGTCAGTTTTTAAGGGCGGTGGCTCATTCAGCAAGCTGGTTTTCTAATGGCCGTCCATTTACAAAGTAAATGCTAATGTACAGATAATTAGAAATCCAGAACAGAATGCAAAGCGAAATTTACTTGATAGTCAAGCCAGTAGGGGCCCAGAAAATCCAGAGTTTTGCATTGTAGAAGTTGATTCACCATCGATGAATTTGGAAGAAAGAGAAAATGATTACCAGCAGGGTCATTTTCAGTATTCCGTATTTCGCCAGTTTGTTGTATGCTTTTTAACTTCTGAACGTGAATAGTAAATTAAATAATTTGTGTTGCGTATGGTCGAAGTCGTAAATATACACTGTTAATATCTCTCGTTAAGGCGTTTGCTTCCACAATGATACAACAATGCAGATTTTACGTGTTGCAACATGCCAGGACTTGTACAAGATTATACTAATAGTCCTCTATGAGGAGTAATAGATAGTGATTTGTTTCGATATTCCTAATAATACTTGATATCATGTTGGCAGCCAAAGCTTCTTGTTTCATGTTTTTCCTTATTTCTATATTGTATGAGCTGTCTTCTACTCTGATAATCTTGATAAGCAATGCAGGCTCTTGGAGTATATGCAGCATTCAGTATTACAACAGAATTAAATTATAACAGATGTTGAACTTCAAACTTCATATGAAAGTGATTTCAGTTCATTTTCCTTTCTAATTCACATTTGAAATCCGCTGCCCTAACCGTACATGCTTTTCTTTCCTGCAGTGGCATGCCAAGAGGTCAAATGGTTCGATGCCACACAACTGGAACTGTCAATGACGTGCGTCAAGTATTACTTCTTATGCATTGTCATAATAAATATAACATAATATAATATAATACCATGTAATGTAATATAATATAACATAGTATAATATAATATAATATAATATAATATAATATAATATTGTAATATAATATAATATAATATAGAATAATATAATAAACTATATATTTATATATATATATATATATATATATATATATATATATATATATATATATATATATATATATATATATATATATATATATATATATATATATATATATATAAAGGGGACATTCACACTATGAGTGTCATCATCCTTTTTGTCTTTTTTCTATGCATCTTTGTTAATACCTTTGTTAATACGATATATAAGGTAAGAACTACTATGTACTCTCGACAA
>OZ025285.1:3557665-3750165 GCA_964019165.1 Mastigias papua
CCATGTAGACCTAGGGTTGTTTTGGGTTTCATCGATCAGGTCGAGACACTAGTCCTCCTGTACCCTTGCTCGAAGGCTGGAGATGACTTTGTTATGCAATGTATTAATACACGAACAAGAAGGACACATGCTTCAATACTGCATGCTCTTTCAGCAAATCTATTACGTCTAAAGTGACCCAAGGACAGTGACTGCTGGTTATACGTGTGCTTTCAATGGCGCATGTACCTCTCTTAAAGATATGAAAACATTGTGGAGAGCGGAGGCTATCAGTACCATTGTTGGTGGCGGGAACCTCATCCTAGTCAATGACTGACATTCTATTTAAGAATAAGTGCTTGTCACGGTTTTCCAGGCTAAGAATTTGGGCTTTGGTTACTGGCTTATCTTTAAGCCAGGTTCACATTTGGTCGCTGGAGTCTCTGGCTTTCGAGACTAGCGACGCAAAAGACCATATGGGAATGTCTGACAAACATTTTCCAATGACACCAGCAACTCTTCCAGTGACTGGGTCGCAGGAATAGAACCAGGTTCTATCCCAGCGATCCAAATGACTCAAAAGACCCAGTGTGAAGTTTATGCGACGATCATTCTAGCGACCCCAGTGCCTCCAGTGACCTAATGTGAAAGTTTCATTCTACATTCAATGTCATTTCATGTCATTTCATTTCATGTCATTTCATTTCATTTCATTTTATTTCATTTCAGATATTCATGGAGGGGCACCCTTCAGCCTAAAAAGCTAATTTTTAAAGGACCCTCCATCTATCTAACTGCATACAAATAAGAAACATACTAGTTAATTAAAAACAAAGATAAGTCTTAATTACATACGTACAAACAGTAGATAAAAGACAATAGTAGCAGTAAGAGGTAAAACATAAAGGGTAAATAATGTAGAATTCTGTGAAAATCAAATCTATTGTTTAAAACTATATATGGAACGTGCGTGCTAGCATCTGTAATATCATTCCATAGTTAAGCACCGTGATATGGAAAGTATTTTTGCTCTCGTTGGGAGGAGCTCATTGGTACCCTAAGGCCTGTTGCCGTGTTTCTTAGGTTCAATGAGGTACACTCAGAGAGTCTTGTGAAAAGGCTACATGAGTATTGTGGAGCATGATTATTTAAAGACTTGAAGACCAGGAGTTTTGATCCCAATGAGATACGTTCGTAAATGGCCTTCAAGCCTAAACTCTTTATGAGAAGGCTGCCTGTGGACGAGAGCTTCATGGTAGTAATATTGCAACATTGCTTAAGCAAGAAACTTCACTCTTAATAATTTATATTTTGCTTGCACATTTGTTATTAAAAGTCTTTTTTCTAATACTAGAGGACTAGTGAGGGTCATTTACACACTTCAGTAGTTTGTATTTTCTAGAAATTTCTATCGATCAACATAACTTGCATGAACAACATAACTTGCTTGCGTGCTATCTTTTCAGCATAATCGTCGTAATATTTAAAACCAACTACGCTGTCGTCATCAACACTTCCACTAAAATTCCAATTATATCCTCTTTCTCGTTATCCATTCTTCTCATCTTTTGTCTTTTCAGTTTTCTACCCGTCTACTTTTCATGGCAGTTTTGATAAAGATGTGATAACTTCTACAAAAAATGTTACTGTTCAGCACACTATGAAATACGTAGTCATAATTGTATCTATTTGTGGCATTCTAAAAAAGGTATTTATTCAGTATAAGCAACACTGTTACAGTCCTTTTTCTGAATTGTTTCCGCTACTATACATGCCCATCTCTCGCCAGCACCTGGCGTTGCTTGTAATAGTATTAATCAATTTCTGTTCAGAAGCACAACACTCTCTCAGTGTATGCCTAGCTAGTGGGAATGCGGACTACAGTACTTACTTTCAAACATTACGAATGAAACCGTCGTAATAAAGCATGTACCACGCATAATGTTATGCTAGAAAGGAGTCTAAATATGTATAAATAAATGGATTGTTGGAAGAATCCTAATACCTAATAGACGTGGCGGGGGGGGGGGGATTTGGAAAATGACCAACATGTAAATGTATGTGATCTGTACAAGAATTTTTAAAAACGAAATTACAGATAGAAAATACACTAAACAACACAACATGTATGATCAGTCTGATTTTCGTAATGATAATTTATGCATGCAAACCACAACCAAAGTACCTTTTCCAAACCATGTCTTGGGTGGGAGCTAACTGAAAAATTAATAGGTGGCTTTTATGCTGAGCTAAACATGTCCTGAGTAGCAAATGTCTAAACAAATTGATTTGCAGGAGAAGACACCTATTAGGCACCGAAGAGTACTAGCAATCCTACCGGACTTAAGTTTCAAATCAATACAGGTTCAATACACTAAAGAAACTGTTGGAGAGGTCAAACAATAACGAGCTTTGGTTACAACGGCACCTCCAGCTACTTCCTCAACTTTGTAACATAGATGGATACAGAGTGTTGTTTCTTTGACCGGGCGGCATTTCGGTATAAAATTGTAGAAGGAATTGTCATAGCCACTCCATACCAAAATGTGTGTAGGATGCCCAGTTCATTTTTTATCCATTTTCTTGTCAAATTCATGTGGGATAACTCTGAGCGCAAATTTTTGCTACAAGAAATATTACCGCTCTGTGGGGGGGGGGGTGGCCCCCAGCCTACCTTGCATCCGTACATGCCCTGCAATGCCTTGTATTGAAAGTCTCTTACAAACTTAACATGAAACAAATCAATTTCCTGACCCTTGGAAAAATTCTCAAGTGTCAGCAATTTTCAAATATGATGATGAGACTGAAGTGCCTAACTATAGGCCAACATTCATTTTATCTATTGTTCCCTGGCTCTTTGAAAAGGCTTTCTTCAGCCAATTGTACCCGCATCCGGATGAGAATTTCGTCATCATTTGTAGCCAGTCTGGTTTTCGAGAATTTCATTCCACTGCTACATGTATACTTAGAAACGCATATGAGTGGTACATTAGGTTGGATTCTTGGATATAGTGTTTATAAATCTGAAGATGGCATTAGACATTGTTGACAATCAAATTCTCTGTAGAAAACGGGTAGATTATGGCTTTCTGCATAGGAAACTGGCTTGGCTGGGATCCTATTTAGCAAATAGAGCACATTACTGCAGATTAAATGGTTTCCACTCAGAAACTGAGAATATCGAAGTTGGAATGCCTCAAGGATCGTGCCTTAATAATAAATAATACAATAATACAATCATACAATAACAACAATAATATAATAATAATATAATCATATAATAACAATAATACAGTCATACTTATACAGGCTGAAAACTTGTTCAGCAGTAAGATGCTGTTATCACCCAAGGACCTGTAAAACTTAAAAAGAAATTAAAAAGAAAAGGAAAAAAAGCAAATTACAATTAAGTGGAGAAATTGTGTCTTAATATAAAAAGTTAAAGTCAAAATTTTTTATAAGGTCTTAAATTTCAATATTGATGTTTCAGTCTTCATTTCATCTGGGAGCTTGTTGAAAATTTGTGCCCCTTTGAATGCAAAAGACTTCCTCCCTGCTTCAGATCTGATTTTTGGTAAAGAGATGTTTTTGTATTGCTACGAGTGGACTTGCAGTGGTTGGTTCTCATAAAATAATTTTTATAAGCATGTGGTGATATGTTCAGTTCAGTTCAGTTCATTTTATTTTAAAATTCCACTACATACAAAAGCCTCTAAAATTACATATACCATACAACATAAAGCACAGAATACAATAAGAAATATAAACTAAGATTATAAAATTACTTACAGCATACAACAAGCACTAAATACACTAAGAATTACAAACAATTTTTGAGAAGAATTTGTATGCAAGGAATTTCTTATAAGGAGGAGCTCTCTCAATAGATAAACTAATCGAGGAGAGAGCACCCCCTAGGTTACAGACAAAATTTTGGAGTTAGATTGACGATTATATAAAATATTGGTAGCTCACTGTTCTATATTTCAAATGTGAGTCATGGCTGATTAATTGAATTTCTAAAACTAGTATTTGGTAGTAAGGAAATGGAGCTTAAGGTGATATCTGAAACTCGTTACTGTTGAAGCTAGCTTTATAATATGCGGAATGCTGTTCCAAGATTTTGCACCTGCATATCTTATGGATTTCAATCCATATTGTAAAGTATTTTTGCATGTCAAACGAATCTCACCTTTACGTGCTTGCCTGGTATCATGTTGATGAACTTGTGAAAGTACATCAAAATAATCATGAAAACAAGATGGGGAATACATATTTACAGATTCAAAAACAAAAGTTAGTAGTTTCATTTCAAAAAGATCCTTCAGCTTAAGGATTTGAAGACGAGATTATGTTATTTAAGCATTTGAAGACTTCTAGAGCTCACGCCTTATTTTTTTTGCTGTTAAGATTTTCCAACTGAACACTGTGTTTACTGCCATTGATGACTCTTATTGCTCGACTTTGAATGTTTTCAAGAAGGGTTTGTTTTGATGGTGATATATGAAGGAATACATTGCTACAGTAGAGTAGAATTGGTAAAATTGCTACTTTGTATATGCTTTCAGCTGTGTATGGACTGATAATTGACCTTATTCGGGAAAGTAGCTTTACTCGAGATATGGCTTTTTTGGCAGTTTTTTCAAGGTGGTCAGCATAAGTTAAGTTTTTGTCGATCAACGCACCTAGATATTTGTAAGCATCTGATTGGGTGATTTTTGTTTCATTGATCGTTATAGCCATATATTTTTTTCTAGATGTTTTTTGGCTTGTACCATAAAGGATGCATTCAGTTTTGGCTTTATTGAGATTCAGGACAAGATTATTTTGAGAGAACCAGTTTGCTCTTTGTTGTAAATCCCCGTTTAATTTTTCTTCCATAACATCGCAGGACTTGTCAGCAACATAAAGAACAGAGTCATCGACATACAGGGTCATCTCGCATGTCTTAGATTTAGCACAACATCATTTGTTAATAGGTTAAAGAGCAGTGGGGCTAATATTGACCCCTGGGGTACACCACGTGAGATTACTTGACTTTCTGAGCAGGTTCTATTGTATGATACAGTATACTATCTATCGAATAGATAACTTTCAAACCAACATAGCCTTTGAATTTTATGCCATAGATAGGAAGCTTTGAGAGTATTCTGGCATGATCAACTGTATCAAATGCCTTACGTAGATCTAGGAATACTGCCCTTGTCATATACCCCCTGCCCATATTGGTTCTGATACAATCTGAGAACATTGTGACGGCATGTTGAGTGGACGACTTATTTCTGAAACCAAATTGTCTTTTCGATAAAAAATTATTTCCTTTGAGATAATCATACAACTGGCTGTGCACTACACGTTCGAGCACTTTCGAGAGGACGGGAAGCACTGAGATCGGTCTATAATTGTCCATGATAGTCCTATCACCTGATTTATAAACTGGAACAACTCTTGATAGCTTTTCACTGGATGGAAAAATAACGATTTCAAGGCATTGATTAATTAAAAGTGAAAGCGGACCAGCTATCTCGTTAGCCCCATCAACAATCAATGATGCTGGTAAATCATCGCAGCCTGTGGCCTAATTTCTTTTTAGTTTCACTAAAATATTTCTGATCTCTTTATAGCTTGTTCGTTCGAAGCAGAAGGTGGCACTTTTTAGGTTTTGTTTATAATCCCATGATAAGTGATCATGGTGTTTCCAGGTTTGATGGCCGATGATCGGTAGTGTATTCTGTAGCCTTTTGCCAATCGTAGTAAAGAAATCGCAAAATTTATTCGATAAAATTTTCGTGTTTGATATATGCTCCCCGTTTATTTGAAAAACTTGATTGTTTTGCTCTTTAGAAGATTTTGTTGGATAGCATTTTTTTACTTGCTTCCAGAACTGCTTTGGACCTTTTATATTTTCCTGAAAAACTGATCGTGTGTAAGTTGCTTTACTATATCGGATAGTATGGGTTACTGCATTTCGTACACGTTCGATACGTAGAAAAATCGTTTTCATTTTGCGATTTTCTTGCCTTCCGAAGCCTGTAATCTCTGTCGTTCATTTTAGATTTTATTTCGTTTGTTAACCACGGTAAGCTACGCCCTTGTACTGTTTTCTTTGTTAGGGGTGCATGTTTGTCAATTACTGATCTTAAGAGCCCTTTGAAGATTTCCCATGCTTTTTCAACGTCTCTTTCTTCTTCCACTTCTCCCCATGGTTGACTTTTCAGATCTTCCTTGAGTTGTTTTCATCATACTTTGCATAAGTTCTCGTGGTTATTGTTCTTGGTGTGAACTTTACCAGTTGTTCTTTAATATAACGCCTACTAAATCGTGGTCGCTAAGGGGGTATTGGGCACGTTATTTGGTTTCTCACGTTTTGGTCATGGCTGGTTGCAATGATATCAATGAGGGTGCATGTGTCTTTTGAAATTCTAGTGGGTTTGTTTATCATCTGTTTGAGTCCATTTCCTGCAATTATTCCCTTCATGTCTTTATGGCTTGAGTTATGCAGATAATCTACATCTAAATCACCCATAAAGATTAGCTCTCTGCTTTCTGACACATTGATGTTTATCATGTCATGAAAAATACTTGCGAAATTCTGTTAAAGATCGTTTGAGGTATCAGGTTGTCTATATACGATGCAGATAAGCATAGGTCGTGTATTTTTTACAAAAGTTTGGATCCAGATCCCTTCAATGCCTTCTTTTTCTAAATCCTCACGTCTCTACCAATGGTAATCATTACGTATAAAGCATCCATCACCTCCACCTAACCCAGATTTTTGATCTTTTCTTACAAATGTATATCCTTCTATCTCTATCTCTTCATCCATTATGTTCTTATGTAAATGTGTGTCTGTGACTCCTAAAATATCTACTTTTTGCTTTGTTTCTTGAAGTAATAACTTCAGATTCGAATTTTTTTTCATTATTTCGTTTATGTTGAGATGAAATACCTTCATACCTCTTGCTTGTAGAAACAGTTGTAGAACCTGGTTGTAAAAGTTGCAAAGCAGAGCTGCTAGAATTTAACAAACAGTAGCTTCACCACTCTCAGCCATTAGTACAATCATATATTGGCTTTAAATTGCGTGGTTGACAGAAGAAATTGATTAGGTCACATTCTATCACAATGGTTTTTAAGTGCATGTTGGTATCTGTATTGATGGAAGTTTTGCATTCATATTTTTGAGGAGGCAAGTTTCTGTGGCGGCAACGTGAGAGCATAATTTATGATAGCTAATAGATTCTTTAGTATTAGGACCCTAATTAACGAGGGACCATTTATTATCTTGTCATATTTTAACCGAACTCCAGAACTTAATAGGACTACCTGTTTATAATAGAATGAAAAATGGGTTGGTGGTTGTTTCCTTAAGAAAATAATTTTTTCTTTCACTAAGTGATAGAGTTTCATTCACCAATTGAACCTGTCTTTTGAGGTTTGTCAGAAATGCAAGTCTAGTTGTCAGAGTTTTTCCAACAGCAATTTTTCTCTGATTTAAGCTTTCTGTGACATACTGTGCTATTGTGATGCTCATATTAGCATTCATCAAAGCTGTTTGTTCAAGTAAAGTCCCAAGCATAAATCAACTTATGCAACGAAATCTCACAAATAAGGATATTTACAATATTTTGCACAAAGGTTTTTATCTTGCCACGTTTCCCAGCAAGTAATTCTGGAGAACACATTCTCTATATGTGATCTGTCAAGTAGATGAAAGTAGCCATTGCTTCTTCAAAAAGTTGCAATGAGGAAATCTACCTTGAAATCCTTATAGTGTAGATAGCTAGTGGGGTGTGAAACTTATTGCTTATTTCTCCATGGGGTATAAACTTTCTGGAAAAAAATTGAAGGAGTGTAAAGCTTTTGACCATTTTGTAAATTCCAACCCGACCCGGTACCCAAAGTTATGGAAGGCTGCCCCCTTAGTTTGATAAGCTACTTAACTCTGACTGCAGTTGATAAGGTTTGCGTACTATCCATGCCTTTTTATAGCATAGTGGATTATACGAAGGGAATGCTTGCCTGCTCAATTAGTTAAGGAAGTTCATTACTTGATTTATGAGACCTATGACAGTTGATAAGTGGAGTCACATTTGAATTTACAATGTTTACACATGCCCATCATCTTTATTGTTTAATTTTTATAGATTAACTATGATGATAATCTATGCATTTCAGTGTTGCGGTTGGGCAGTTCCTATCTCTGTATAATGCTACAATATTGAACAATATCGAGTATACTTGCCTAGTTACTGAAGCTTCCTCAAGACAATAAATCTTAAGGACGTTTCATTACTGAAATCATGATCAATCACGAAAGTCGCGTACTCTGTATTAGCTATATTGTCACAGTTATAATTGAGACATATTGCAGACTGGACTTACTTTAAGCGTTAAATTGGGAAGAAGTTGTTTTTATAGCTTGGGGGACTTATGGTCCTTCTGGCAACCTCTTGATTCGCCTGTGGCTGAATGGCTCCTCTCTCTAAAGAATTCGAAATTGAAATAAAATGCAATGAAATGAGAATGGAAGTTGAGTCAATGAATTGCCTTTTTCATCTTAGGTTCTGGTCCGTCCAGAAGGTACAAAAGTTTTGAGGGTCGGTGGGTGGGTAAGCCAAAGGTGTACTCATACGTAAATGCAGGGGCATAAATAGCATGCTTTCTTTCGTGTGGTGTTAGAGACATTACCGTGTGGGACTTGATATTGTCCCCCAAAAAATGAGACCTATAACAGAACAGATTTGAAGCAACAGAACTACAGCAGTGACAAATGCCAACTGGAAAAAGTAACTCAATTGTCCTGTGAATTGTGCAGAACTGCAACGGAAACTTTTCACCTGTTGGGGAGTGTCACACCCAAACACCTCGCTGTATTATCGTCTTTGAGTACATCATGGCAGGGGCGGATCCAGACTGTCGCACAGAACGCACATGCGACAGTCAGAATTTGAAATTTATGTTTTAGGCCTGTATATCAGCTTTATCCTGACTCCTATCAGTAATAGTAACTAGAAAGCTTATTGACTTTGTTGATTTCTAAATTGTGCAACTCCAGATATTATTTTGAGAGCAAATTACCAAGATAATTCATTACTCAGAACCATTTTCCCTCCCCCTGTCACTGTTCAGTGAGCCCTGTGCTGTGAGCACTGGCTGTGAGTGCCAAAGTTGCTACGCAGAGGTTGCAAAATCCACGATGAAAAGCTAAAGTTTGGCGAAAGTTTGGCGAAAGTTGTCCCGCAGTAACAGGCCTGTGCACAGAAGAAAATACATTGTTTTCTGACATTGTGCGACAGTTTGGCGAAAGTTGTCCCGCAGTAACAGGCCTGTGCACAGGAGAAGTTACATTATTTTCTGACATTGTGCGAAAGTTGTGCGAAAGTTGCTTTGGATTAGTTTTAGCCCTCGCTCCGCAGCACGAAATTCAACGGCAACAACAATATTTCTCTGTTCCGAGAGCAAAGTCAGTGATCTACGATATTTCGAAAGAACTTAGTTGTTATTTCTGACAGTGGAAATGTGTTCAAACGATTAGAGACCTTGACATGAGATTTCTCCAATTTGAAGCTATTGGTAATGGAGGACAAATGTCTTTGGGTGATGTTAAACCCCTCTCTTGCGACGAGCGCCTAGGCCTTGTGAACTACTAGTCTGCAGATTTATTGCTACCCAAAGTCATAAGATCGCATGTGACTGTTCGGGCCAAGTAAGCAGTTTATTCAGCCAGGTATAGTTATAAATTAGAGTTAAGACTATTTACAGAAATTGCTACTGGCTTACCCCAAGGGAAAGAATACGATGACACAGAGCGGGATATAGAGATCATAGCAACTGTTAGACCATAACACGGTGGGGAAGGGCTTTCCTTGGGCTACATGGCAAGACTGCAATATTCATCTTTCAAGACACTTTTATTGTTTTACAAGCCTTCTTTATCAATTGAAACATGACATTCCTTCTGTTGCTTTAGTTACTCTTTCGAATTTTGCCCCCAAAAGTAGATCAAGTCTTTCTGCAGAACTAAACTTGAAATTGTGGCTAGAAAAGTTATGAAAGGGCAAGAAAAACTATTATAGTCCGAACTACAAGTTCAACCAGAATGAAGGTAGCAAAACTTATGAAATAAATTATTTGCACTTATATCATTTAGCAAATAGGAAGGTTAATGCCAATTTCTATTCCGCAAAATCTTTCAAGTAAACAACATTTCTTCAATTTGAATTAAAATAAATTCAAGTATTTGTGTCCTCCTATCCTTAGTTAAAATAGTATTAGGTATTGCTCAGAATTACCAGGGAGTGGTTGATATCACAGTCATCTGCATTGCATTTTAAGCCTCCTTGGTACTGGAAGAAGATGTGATAGTCAATAACAATGTTTCTCACTAGTGATTGAAATTGTTTGGTAGATTAGAACTGGTTGCAGTAGAAATGAATTATGTTTATTTTTTCCATAATTTAATTCTGATTTAGGGTTATATCTGGTGGATTCTGATTATATGGTATGCTCACTAGCAGTAACTGGCAATGAAGATGCATACATTCTTCTCAGAGCATTGACATCTGCAGAACTTTATTTACATGTTAATTATTTTGCAGCAAATACAAATATTTGAATACTTCTTTGCATCATTATCCCTGCAATTTACCTTTGCATCTTTACCTTCATCATGGTAAATGAAGTTACTAGTCATTATCACTAGGTCACAATTTTTGTTGTTTTGTATTGGTGGCAATTTCTAGTCAAATCAATTTGTTTATTACTTCTTAGTTTCCATTTATTATGGAACAAACATAATTGCACATAAAATTGCATTATCATATCAGTTCTTTCTACTTTAAGAAACCAATCGAAAATGCGCACTTACTGCTTATATAAGAAAGATTTTGAAAGGGAACAATACGTAACGGAAATAAAAACCCAGCCATACGAAAGACCATAAGCAAATTTAGACTATCTGACCATAAACTAGAGATAGAAACTCAGAGGTATCATAGGCCAAAAAAGGGGCCAGATGAAAGGATTTGTATAACGTGTGGGGAGGTGGAAGATGAAATACATTGTCTCATGAGCTGTAAACTAAACATAGATGAAAGAGAAAAACTATTTTCAAAAATATCGGAATATAACAAAACTTTTAATCGCTTAAACGATAAAGCAAAATTTATCTACTTATTGGGAAGTACTCAAATTTGTGATGAAAATGTTTATCAGTTTATAAATCAATGTTTGAAAAATAGCTACTCGATAAAAAAATGAAAAAACAGAACTTTTATGATCTAATACAAATCGCGAAATCGGAACGGGTTGCACAGATATCGACTTTAAGATTTAGATTTATATTTAGATGTATAATATAGTAACTGGTTGTGTTGTCTTCTTTATGGTCGGTTTATAATGTCTGTCATTAGCTGCTTGACATATACAATAAACCATTGTAATAAGGCTTTTGATAGAAAATGAAATTGATGATAGTTCATTGATCTGGATTGCCTTTCCTACTTTCATACAATATCAATTCTCAATCTCCTTATTCCTGACTGCTCTTGACCTGCATGCTTTGGTAATTGTTGATGATGCAGAGTGAAGAGGAACCATAATATAGGATACTAGGCATGCATTTCCTGGCAATGCTAGGGTATGGCATGTCAGACTATTGGGAAAGATGCAAACAGAACCTGTATCCTTATGCTGATCATTCATGAAGTAATTGGACAGTATTTGCCAAGAAATATCAACGAAACCCTGGTACGTTCTTATAGATGTGGGTAGGTGGGTTTAGTCAAAAGTGTGATGATTTTAAGAGTTCGTAATGTATGAATGACCCCTTCTCCAACTTAGATGTGTCCGTGAGAATTAGCATACCGTAAATCCTCGAACTAGCCCCCCTCGAATAAGCCATTCCTTCAAATAAGCCCCCATGCTAGAACTTCAAAAAGTTACTAACCCCCCCTCGAATAAGCCCCCACCCTAGGTGATGATGAAGACTGTGGTAAAGACTAATGCTTAAATTTAGACTGTTCTGGTAATAGTATGGAGAAAAGGAGCTTTGGCAATGAGCTTTTTATAGGACATTTGTCAAATAATTTTATAGGTCCCCCCTCGAATAAGCCCCCACCCGAAAGCATAAATAAGTAAGCGCCCAGGGGCCTAATTCGAGGATTTACGGTATATGGCGGAGTTTCCTTCCCTCATTTTCTGCTAGCCTCGGCACGAAATGCTGCAGCCTCTTTTCCACAGAACTAGTTGTATTTTGTGCGCTTTGGAGCAGAAAATCAATATTTTCCCGCCATATTTTGATCGTTGACTATATTGATTTGAAGTTACGAGGTGTGGACTTCGTTTATGAAATTTCGTCTTTCAAGTTTATAGTTTTATCGATCGAACATCCTTTGTTGTGGACTATAGTTAATTTTTCGAGCAATTTCATTACATTTGAGACATTGTTTTGTACATCGTAGAGTTCTTGACATTTCTGATAACAACCTCAATTATATCACTTTTTCCGCGGACCATGGCAATAAAAGATGCAGAGCTCAACACCGAAGCAAGTACCCTGCATGTTTATCCATCAGTGGTTTGGTATTCTTTTGACTTTTATAAGCACTCATGAAAGAAACTGATCTGATATCGAGGATGTAAGCGACTCTATGTTGAGGACAACTAATGTTTGTGCGATGGCATAAAAAGGAGTATGGACCTGACGACCCATGGCTGGGATATCTCCGCTGATTTGTTTATTGAACCTCATCCGTATTCACAATTGCTAGTACTGCAGAACAATGTTATTGTCAGGTAATGAGCTTATGGTTATGATGCATTTACTTATGTCTTGTTTCTAGCAATATTTTTTGGTAGATTAACTAAAGGATACTCTCTGATTGTTCATTGGGTGGGGGGGGGGGGGGGGGAGGTGAATTTACAAATTTTGCAAGATTGTATAGTAAAGGGTACAGAAATAGATGGGGGTTAGGAAATTTGTTAAAATTTAAGTGTAAATGAAGCTGAACAGTGTGGTGTTATGAATAATCGCTATTGATATGGTTTTTGTTAAATTTTAATTTTCAGATGATAATGTCATGGATTGAGTGAGCATTATGAGGTAGTAAGTTAGGGGTCAGAATAAGAATATCTTCGTTAGGAAGTTTTCCAAACATTGTTCAGTTGGGGACACCATTGAAATCAAAGAGTAGAGAAATCAGAATGGATTCTGATCAGTAAATATCTATTAGATCAAGGAATCATGCAGGGAGAATTTTCTGCTAGCATGAACTTAATATAATTTTGCAATCTATGGTTTCATATGATGGGACAGTACTTTGAGCATGATATTTTCAGAATAATAACTCATTAATTAGTAATATCATTTGAGCAAAGCCCTAAGTAGAAGATATTCTATTGCTAGGATAAGATGAGAGCCAGAATCGAAAAGTACTCTTTGAATACTTTTAGAGCATCTCAAATGATTTATAGCATACTTCTGTTTGGATAATGTACAGTTGTGTTAATTATTGTTTTCTATTTTGTAAGAAAATTGCTGATAGCAGCAGCTTGTGTAATGCATGTTCACTTGTAATAGTAGTGATGATTCTCTTGCAATGTACCCGAGTTGTTTGTCAGGAGTGAGTTCTAAGGACTAGGTTCTGAGGCATCCATCTAGCACTGAATGCTGAGTATTGTGCATAACATCATGTGCTGTCTGATTTGAAAGCTACAGTTCCTGACTTTCACATTTACTGTAAAAGCTCTAATAAGTCCCCTGGGTGCTTATTTAGTTTTTTTAACTCCTAGATTGTGGGCTTATTAGAGATGGGGCTTATAATTTGTGCATGGTAAAAATTTATGCAAATATTCCTATGCATTGTTTGGCATTATTTATATCACAAAAATGCTCCTAGCAGCCATGTTGACTTATAGGAAATTAGTTAATAGTAATATTCTCAACTTCATCAGAATTATCTGGGTTAATTGTTAGTCATGGGACGGCTGTTAGAGGACTTCATTCTGGGACTCCTTCAAAAGGACCAATATTGGTATCCTCAAAACATTTAAGATGCTCTATTAAATCCTTACCTGAGCCATACTTAATACCCATGATCTTGTCATCAGACCCATTAAGAGGATTGCTATATCCACATAGTTTGACGCTCTTTTGAATATTCTTACCAACTGGACTAAGAATGCGATATCACATTGAGAGATGGACTAGAGACATTAGAAGAATAACTGAGAAATAAAGCATTGACTCTAAAACATACCTATTGAATTAGATATTCGAAGCATTAACGGGAAAAACAGTAACACCAACTATCACCACATTCTCTAGCACCTGTTGTCCTTTGCATCAGGGGCTTAAGGGGTCTTAATAGAGAGACGGCTTATTTCCAAGTTTTGTTTGAATAAGGGGCTTAAAGAGGGGGCTCAATAGGGAGGGGGCATATTAGAGCTTTTATGGTCTGTAGCTCTCTTTTGATTCAATTAAGTCATGTGATAGAGGTATTGTCTTAGCAATCATGGAACAAGCTTGCCAAGTCTTGAAGAAATTGGAGATGTCAAGAAATGAAATGTTGATGAGTGCTGTCTTAATCAGATAGCTTGTTCACATGAGGGTTTATGCCTGACAAATGTGCTGTTCATGGCAGTTCTCATACACAAACTCTGCATGACTTACTTTTAGCTGGTAAAATTCCAGCCATGAAGTACCACTATGTTCCTTTCTATCACAAGAAAATTCAATAGTGAATGGATAAGATAGCTGTACCATGAGGAATCAGCTAAGTTACTCATGCAATGCACAGGCCCGTAGACACTAGGGGCAGGGGGGCTTTGCCCCCCAATAATTCACCGAGGTTGTATATTGAAGTATACTACACTGTACTTTTTAATCATTTTTTAACCTAGAAGCACCATAACACAGATATATGGCATGCAGATATCTTGATTTTGTTGTACGACAAACTGTTAACCTTTTTTCAGTGACGACACGAGTGTTGTAAGAGTATCTAAGAGTTTCTGCTTTTGTAGATGGCAACCCTTTTAGGAAATAGGGTATTGTTCCTTTTGAGTACATTCCATAAAACCCATGCCAGATGTCTGAGGGTGGGAAATGTTTTTTCTGCAATGTGTTGGTAAGAGATAGTTTTGCCTCTATCATTGGTGTACATGCATGTAGTACCAAAGAGAAAAGATGGTTTAGCTTTTTCCTTTGTCATTTTAAATCTTCAAATTTCGATGAAACTAGGTTCACTCCTTTTTTGTAAGAACAATTTTATAAGACCAACAGCCTCAAAATTGTTGGAAAATTAAGAACAAGTTAAGAACAAATTGAGGCTGAAGTACTATCGTAAAATGTATTTTTGCACAAAGATGCATACACTGTCCAATAATATATTAACATGAAATGTCATTCCCTCGTAAAAATAATACCTGTTTCATAGGCTTCTAATTTTGTCTTGCATATTGTTTAATATCTAAATTGTCCACACCCCACAAATTAGAAAAAATTAAGAACAGCCAGCCTTAACCTCAATTTTACTGGTTCGTATAAAAAAGAATGCAAAGGAGCCAGTTTCTCCATCTTAGCATGACAATCAATGATGGAAACTGCTACATTCTATTCTGCAAAAGGGCGTTTTCCGACGTTCTGGAGGGCGTTACTTTGAGAAATTTTTCTGGGGGCAGGCCCCCAGGCCCCAAGTGTCACCAGACAGCCTATGAAAAATCACTATTTTGGCATATACTTATGTATAACAGGTGACGCTCCCCCCAAAGGATTCTAACTTGACTTCTACACCTGTGCTCCCCCAATCCGGGTCAGCTGTCTACGGGCCTGAATGCATCCATTTACTGATTTTTCAGTATGCATGAGACCCATTGTGCTCCATCACAATATCGCAATATTGATCATTAGGCCACTCCTCCTATAAAAGCAGCCGTCTATCATTCATTTCTATCCAGAGAAAGCTTTAAGGACACCTCTCAAAGTAATGAGCCAAGCAACTAACATAACCATGATAACATTGCATCTCAGTAGCCTTCTTGCGTGCTTCTCAATAGCCACTATTTTGGCCACTCATAAATCATTGTGCAATATTCGTCTACATACAGCAATGATGTTGAATGTCTGGTATGCTCTGTCTTGCTCAGAAATCTAGTTTGAACTGTCCAATTCAAGTGAACTCTTTTAGTGTTTGGTTTCAAATGCAGTGACTGGAAGTTATTCCCTGGCTGTTCTACTTTACATTAGTTAGTATAGTTGAAAAAGCTCAAAAACTAATATTTCATTGTTTGTATAGTTCAGACAGGACTTGAGAGAATCCTATACTGCCCCTCCTGCCCTAGCCAGATCGCACCCATATCACACCCAGACAACGCCTTAACTGCCAATTTCTGGCCTCGGGGCGTAAGTCGGATTTTTGGCTGGAAACACTCTTGTGTAGGTAGGAGACTAATTGGTCTTCTAGTCATTTTGTTTTCTTAGTATCATCCGTTTTGAAGACTATGGTTACATAATTATCTTTCATGCCACCTGAGAGGATGGTTACATCGGCAAGTTTATTAAAAGGCTCTGTAAGATTAACGCCATTCATATCGGCCTCAGGATTTCAAAATCACTGGAGGAATTGCTTTCTGTGGTGAGCCCCTCATTGGTTCTGTATTTTGTAGCTGGTCTAGCATTAATTTGTGATGTTCCGAAAAGAAATGTTTATGATGCCATTGACTGACCGTCAGTCACTTGGATACTTGGGTGTGTTTTTCAAATACATTTGCATTGAAGTGCATCTTGGATTCGCACCGTAGCACTATACAATCTGCTCATACTTAAGTATGGGAGATGCTTTGTAGCCATTCTAGAGGGTAAAATTTAGCACCGTATCTGTCTTGTCGGACGCTGACAATGGTGATCTAGCAACGTATCTGTCTTGTTGGAACCGTGGCATTGGCGATTTAGCACCGTATCTGTCTTGTCGGACGCCGACAATGGTGATTTAGCAACGTATCTGTCTTGCTGGACCCCGGCATTGGCGATTTAGCGACGTATCTGTCTTGTCGGACGCCGACAATGGTGGGTCTTTATAGACAATTAGGGTGCCTCTCTATCAATGCAAATTCAAGATTTGGGCAATATATAAGCTCAAAATTAGCTTAAGCTGCAGGGCCATACTTGTCTTAGACGTACATGGAAGTAATATTGTGAAAACAGACCTCTAAAAATTCATATTTTAAAAATAAGTAGATTCAAAATAGGAATCTGAAAACACATCCCATGCACGTTGCACCGTCATAGTATAGAAAGCTCTAATTCTGCAAAATATAAGCCAACACCCTCCCCTTTGGAAAATTCCTAGCCATGGTCTTTACTGGGCATTACCGGCTGAAGTCTCATAATATAGTATTTACGCTTCTACCGTCTCGAAAAGAAGTAATCGAGGTCTTTGGCCAGAAGGCGATAGAATGAGTTTAGCACAGTATTGGTTCTGCAAGAAAAGTTTCCTAATTCTGCTGATGCAACTCCATATACTGATAATTATAATCAAAGCAAGTTGATTGTTATGGGACAATCTTTCACCGAAAATATATTTGTATATAAGACAGGTATAGCTATAACGCAATGGAAGAGAATAGCGAGAAAGAGACTGCAGAATGTATTCTGAATTTTTATGAATTCAATGGCTTTGAATTTAGTCATCAATGCTTGCATCCATGTGATTTTGCATATTTAATGTCTGGGAGAATCAAAGATACAAAACAGATATTGTTGTATCTTCCTTGTGAATGGCATGGATTAAACACCTTTTAATGAGCACAATGCACAGAACTATCAAGAATATATAGTATTCTGTAAGGTATACTCTCCTGTTCATAGGAATTCATTGAAACTGCCTTGCAAATCCTGAGCTGCTTACCCAAAACCATTGGAAACCTTGTTCACGTTGGAAATACATATCTGCAAGTGAGTTCAATATCAAATGGAATAACGAACAAGCAATTGTGAAGCTGGAGGTCATGCATGTCACTCAAAGCATGACCAAATTTTCCCAGTAGTGAGGTATTTTGCTTATGCTTCCTTATTAAGAAGTGCTTGGGATGTTAAAGTCTTTCCATATATGAAAATGTTTTTAGAAGGAAAATTTGAGTTTTCACCAGATGCTTGCCTCTGCACCATCTTTTTTAAGACAAATATATAATGCTCATAAGGGTTTCAGTCAGCCGAAAGATTACGCCCTTGAGGATGAACTCATAATGGCTGTAAGGAGTAGACTGAGCAAGCGATGTCGCAAGCGATCAGCTCAACCTGCTTCAGCTGGTTCGACCCAAACGAACTCTGATAGTTTTGTTCGAAAAGAGAGGCATGTTCGTCTGGAAAACTTTATTCGACTTCCCATTTGCTCTACTTCAGGCTCATTCGACCACCGAAGTTCCATTGCATTTCAACGAAATCAAGCACTTCTCGGTAGTGCATAAACCCGTTATGATACTCACCTTAACTGTGCCATATGTGGAAGGAATCAAGGCTATATGATTGGATAGGACCTCAAAATTTCATATCCATGTGGTTATGGGAAACTGTTTACCTCTTCCAGGTTCAGTGTTGCTGCCAGTTACAGCTATAAATGTTGATCAGAATCATATAAGAACTAAAGCACTTCCACTTTTCAAATGTTGCTAGCGGTAAGTACGGTTATGTGTGTTGCAGAGCAGAAACTGATTAACGAGCTGAGTAGATCGCTTCCAAGACTTGAGCTACAATACGAACCGAGTAGAACACTCCGATAACCTGGTGTCAGAAAGATAGTGCCATGGCAGTATGGTGATTAGGGCCTTTTCGTTGGATGTTTAGAATCTGAGCAGTTGAGATTGCACATTAACTATATGTCATTAGAACATCTGTGTTTCAACGTATACTACAAATATGCTATAGTATTTTTGCATTGTATACAGGAGGTAGATTAGGACGAATGCGAATGTACACAACCATTTGCTTACAAACACCTTTAAAGTTTGCTGCGTCTCAAAAGCCAATATGATCATGTATTGGGGAGTGAGGATGGTTCTTCGTTATGTTACTTCAGTTGGCAATTATAGTATGTCTATCCCTAACCATTTGCTCCACGACCCTTCATTGATTGCTGGTTTTTACAGTATAATTTGAAGCCCCCTGAGTTGCAAAATGCCTAAACTTGACGGTAAGTGTGATACCAATGTTCAATACAATGCAAAATTTTCTATTTGGATTTTAGTTTTGTCAATAACTACTACTGTTCAGAAAAATTCTTGAACCCCTCTGAGTTGTACAATGTGCAAACTTGATTATAAGTCTGACAACTGTTTGCTATTGAATACAACTGCTTCAACATTCCATTGTTCCTTCAAATGTTTCATTGATTGCAACTGTCTGGAGAAACTCTTGTAGCCACCTGAATTGTAAATGTGCAAACGTGGTGATGTATGTGGTACCACATTGCTAATGGATGTATATTTTTCTATTTCTGTTTGTCTTTTAGTGTCATTATTGAATTACTACTACATGAGGAACTTCTGACAGTTGCATCGGGCAGCTTACCCTCTCTACCTCTATTGCCATAACGTTGCTGTGGTTTCTTCTTTCTGAGATAGAATCTCAAGCAATGGCAAATAAAAGACATGGGCTCGTCGCAATGTGTTGGTTAGAGATCTAGTTTAATTGGGTGTTTTAATTTCTGGTTATTTCATTACTTTGTTACTGCAGTTTGATTTCTAATGCATATACTATGCATGAGATAATCCTGATGATCAATAGTACATATTTAGCATCTATGCAAATGGTGGTATTCGTTGACATTCCTTCTTCAAGGTAGTCGATAGCGTCTTTCTTGATTTCACCCGCAAAACACAGATTTCTAAATGGTGACCTCAAATGAAGTTTTATATGTAAATGCTTACAGATTTCAACGGAATGCATCGTGGAGACAATGACTGATAATAATACTTTGTGTAGTTCACTATATAGAACTTGAAATGTGATTTTTTTCATGCCACTACGAAACCAAGAACGAATGCTGCTCGAAATTTCTGCTAGTCTCTTGAAGAGCTGGATGTTTTTGAAATAGTTTCAAAGCACAGTAAAAGCGGTGAACACCAGGCTTTGTTCAAGAGTTGACTAAATGTGCATTTGAATGCAAAAATTCACTTCAAATAACTACCAAAGCTACAGGCTTCTTTAGATCGCACTAAGATAGTGGCTAAGGACGAGCGCGAAATCGGGAAGAACGCGATATCATTTACCATAAGTGCGATCCCCAAATGCGTCTTAATTTATCGCAGGGAAATGAAAGTTTCATTATCTTGCTGGTGTATAGAAAGGTTGCTGGGGGTACAGAGAGGAACAGACAAGGAATGTTGGCTGGGAGGATTTGTTCCGTAGAAGATCATACACGCGACTATGCCATTATTTCATTTGATAGAATGTCTTTCTTCTGATTATTTATTGTCTGAAATTCCTCCTGACTATGATGAGAGCTATAATTCTCGACATGTGATAAATTGCTTCCAAACTATTGGAAGAAAAACAAGGTACTGACATCACCTAATTTCAAAATGCACCTATTTGATGGAATGTGCTGGGTGATGAAATATGAAACTTGATATTGACTTCTGAATTTAAGTGTAAACTACTTGCTCATATAAGACCCAATAAAAAGTATTGTACGGTTCATCTTATAATGTCAGTGTAAAAGACTTAAAACTTGCGGCTATCATTCAGTGGTCTATTTGAACACAGATTTAGAAATCACATCGATTGTCTTGATCCTGTCTCTGCCTGTGTGGTAATACTAATAAAGGGAGCGAACATATCCTCTTGCACCACCTCATCTTGAAGAAGCAAGAAGAGGTCTCCCTGACAGCTTGTCGGATACCCCTAGGTTGGATAGAGCAGTACTTGGCCTACAGTCCTTATGTCATTTAATTCTCTTTGGAGATCTATTTCTTTTCTTAATGGAAAATAGAGTGATATTGGAAGTAGTGATTAACTTCAACGAAGAAAGGGCAGTCCAAGGAATTTAAAGAATCACTTTGTATCTTTATTTGATCTGTAAAAAGTGGCCTTGTGGATCCGAATATACAAAAATAGAAAGGCAGAAGAGAAACTAGCAGCTTTGACCAATAACAAAACATATATACTAGGTAGTAAATACTGTATAGGAATGGTAATGCAGAAAAGTTTAGGCCAATAGTCAAAAACCGATAAGCACAATACGACTACCCCAGAAATTAACCCCCTGAGCACAAAATACAATTTCAATTTCTCGCTCTCTAATCTTTCTTTCAACTGCTTCAATTTCCAGTTCTAAAAGTCCTATCAATCCTTCTATGTCTCATCTCTCCAGTAATTTCTAGCGTCTAACCTCCACTAAAAGCTACAAACATAACTGATCCAATTCATAAGCCAAACATGAAGTTTGGCCAAGGCAAACAATAACCTATAAAAAACCAAATGACAATAGAACAAGGGGTCATACATTTAACTTCTAAAACTTGTCGCAATGTTAAAACCCCACATCCCTTGTCGGGCTTAGTATTAAATCTATCAAACCCTCTTACATCGTCTATACTGTCCCTCCCCCCGATGTCGACACAGAATCGAAATCAATAGATCAACAGATAACAATCAATATTGCATGATATCTTACAGTCTCTAGTATTTTGAAATAACTAAGTTGTGCTACAGAGGAAATCTCAGAAGAGCTGTCAAAGAGACTAGGATCCCATAGACACTTAACTTTTCTCGTAAGGTGACATAGTTCGATATGTATGGTCTCCAACTCTAGTACTGCCCACCAAAACAGTTCACACTACATCTAGTTTCAGAAAGTATCATTGACAAAACAATGCTATGCTAAATTACATTACTTTCTATACATCTCTGTTCAGCTCGTGACGTTTGAAGTATTTGTTTCATTAGCGACATCATTTCTTTGTTCTGTATTTCAAGGGCAGCAAGTCTGAAAGGAAAATACAAGAGCTCACCTTCATTACATGTACGTATAAATACACATTTGTATACAGATACAGGGTTTGTACCCTCTCCCCTATGTTTCTTATAGTCATTGTACATTGTCCCTGACTAGTTCGATGAATACATATATATGATGTACACAATTCCCTTATTTACTCTAAAGCATTACGTTTTCTCCTTGACTAAGAATCAAGTAGATTTCAATTCCAAATGGTCAAAAATGATTGCATGAAGGATGAGGCATATCTTTCGGGCTGAAAGAATTGTTCTCATACAAACATGGGAAGCTTCACAAGAATCAAATATTTCACTTAGAAATCAAGCAGCACATGAACTTCGGAGCCGTCCAACATATTTGATATCAAGTCAATTTAGCAAGTCTAATTTCATCGTATACAATTGCAATAAGTGCTGTGTTTCTGAACACTTATGAGTAGGATGGTGTACATATGCAGGTCGTCCCCAGTCAATATGACATGTCTTTTGCTGTTAATTTGCTCCTGAATTTGACAATTTCATCAGTGGGATTTTTACATTCCGGAGAATTGCGATTATTTTTTGCACTAACTACACATGTTAATCAGCATAATATTAAACAGAGCATTATACAAGGATGACACCGAGTTTATACCTTAAGGGTGGATTAGTTCGTTTAGTGATGTATGCGGATCCACAATGGTTGGGTCGGACACTGAAAGAATTTTGCAATTTTAGCCTCTAGAATGGCTTAAACGGGATCTCCTTATTAAATATTGAATATGTAGCATGGGTATCTGACAAAATTCTAGGACAAATCTACAGAGAAAATTCAAATAGAGAGTGTATATAAGTTTATTACAATAAAACGTGGGACAATACTCCCCTAGTGGCACCATACTTGACTTAGTATGGCAGTAGCTATTTGTGCCATTTAAAGTACACCTTATTTTTTTATTGGCTAGTATTACGTATTATGGTGCGCTAAAAGCGAATCGGCAAATAAAGATTTCATTTGGGAGTTAGATTTTGAGGTATTAAGGGATTTGTTACACTTTCACGTGGTACAGTACCGGGTACTTAGGAATCTGGAAACTAGCTATCTTTGACGTCATAGTGGGAACCAATAAGCCATTTGCCTATATCGAAGTACTAGAAAGAAAGTATTTTGAGATGTTTTATAGCTAAATTCGCTAGAATTAGGACATGCTTTTGCCCATATATCACACATCATCCCGGAATGGTAGTGATTACCACTATTGTGATGGTTTTTATGAATATGGAGTGAAATATGAGAAAGAAATAAATAGGTATATGGTATATTTGTGGAGTGTTATTATTGCGTAAAATGCTGATCTCTGCCTTCCGTTTGGTTCCGTTTTTCACAATCATTCACATTTCCAGTTATTGCATTATGCTATCTCCATAGCTGCTGGGATCATCTCTTTGTTTTTACTGTAGTTATCTTTTCGGTGTAATTTGTCCATGTAGTTTTCGTGCTGTGCTGGTTTATAACGTAAAGCGTTGAAATTGCCGTGAAGTCAGGGCGTTGCTGAGAATAGTTTCATTCGCTGTGGTAGGACATTGAAGTCGTGTGGCAAGAAGTCGTAAATAGAAGTCATCGTATTCTGAATACGCTTTGTAACTTAAAGTTTGATAGTTACCGTTATTATTGTCGCTTTGGAAAGACACTGTTTGGAAAGGACTGTTCTTTCCTGTTGTCTGTTTCGAATCAAGGAACTAGGAAGGAATTGTTGCCAGTTACTGTTATTCTGTAAAGTATCCATCGTTACAAAATGGTCGTAGCTGCAGAACCTAGTAATGACCTTGATTCTAACGAAGATATGGGACTTCTTTAAGTTGTTCCTCTCGCAGATGCAGCATTTGCTGCAATATGTGGGAGGGAAATTTAACGGGGCTGTTGCCAGGAGTGTGTCCACACGTAGGAAGGATGCACGTTGCTGGCATTTTCACTTGCTTTGAAAGCTAACTAACACAGTGATTAGTACACGAAACACAAGTCACTTTTATACGGGCTCCCACTATGGCGTTGAACCTCGGCTAGAGCGAGGCCTCTACCTCTGCTGTACTGTACCACGAAAGATAGCAAAATCGCCAAAGTTTGCAACTTCAACGCGTCATAACTCAGCAACCGTACCTCGGATTAAAATAATTTTGTTATCTTACATGTCCTAAGATTGCTATCTAACGATTTAAATCATAACAAAATAAGGTTTAGAGGCACTTTAGCCTATTAGAAAGCTTAACTGTTGCTAAAATTGTCATTGCCTTTTAACTATCCAGAGTACAGTAGGTACTAAATATCACAGGCAATGTTTCATTGCCATTTAACGCACCAGAGTACTTTATGCTGCAGATAACGAGCATGTTCTTTCACCAACAGTATATATTTACATTTGTACAATTGCTGTGATTTACCAACCATCTGTATATTTACCGAACATTTATCAAAACAAGGGAAGAATTGCCTGACTCTCCATGTTGTTCCTTGGATTTTCCTAAAACCTCCATGTTTTCCCTGACTGTACGAACACTAAGCATTATCACAAAGATGAACACTATAAACAGTACGAGCAAAGATCTGGAAGACTTACCTATCGTTCAAAGCTGCAACTGATATAGACAACCTGCAGAGAAGGACCAAACAGCTATGAATGAGATACTTACGACGATGGGTCAGTACCTGTTACTTAGAAAGATGAATCTAGAAATGTATTACTAATGCTTACTGTCTCACCAAGAAGAGTAGTAAGTGATGTGCTTGCATGTTAGCTACAGTAGATCAAACGTACACTCAAGTCTATAGCACAGGACACCTCATCATGTTTCTGCAATCTGCAGTATTTATTTCAAAAGTTGCACGTTAGAGCTTAGTCAGTTTGTCACATATGATCACGTGACCAATTTGAGTAAAACCCTTAAAATTTTGTTTTGTGTAGAAATCAACATGTTGTATATAAGGAGGTACCAATTGTAAGCTTCAAAATGAGCGAAAAGGATATACTCGGTGTATATGTCGACTGTATTTGTTTGACTAGTGATTTTAATAATAGTTGAAAAACTCAATGAAGCTTCCTCCATCTATCAACAATGTTTCTGTGCTCCTCTGCATCTGATGAAAACTCGTTGTCAGACTCTGAGAGCAGTCCTTTTACGTCCTCTCCGTTTAAATTATCATCTAAAATATCGTGGAAATCTTCAAGTTTGCTTTACTTGTCATTCGTTTCTTGCCAAAGACGATCATCTTCTGCTCTTTCTATTACATTAGGTATACTTAGCTTCTTGAATTAGTGCATAATATTTGGGGGTCAATAGAATTCCAAGCCTCAACAGTGAATCTGCACACCTCTTCTCTAATGGTGCCGTTTTAACATTCCCACCAACTGATGGCAGTTTGGACAGTTGCAAACAAGCATAATATATTGAAAAATTTGAGAACGTTGAGTTTCACAAATGCATTTGATTCATGCTCGTTTTAAAAGTCGATTCCCTATTTTCATCCCAATATTTCGGATCTTAGAATTTGATTTACACACCGGAAAGTACGGTGAGAGTACTTTCGATTCAATAATCTAGGCAGAAGAACTTGGGAATAGGATTTAATGCTAGTTACAACATTCAGCTGGTGGAGCAAAAGGACATATGTTATGCTGACTGTCAAATGATTAAAGAAAACATCTATCCTTATACAGAAAGATAAATCATTCACTTGGAATGTATCAATGATGAATCCAAATCCATGAAATTCAATGATTTTTAGGTTGAATAATGAATGACCTTAGTATATATATATATATATATATATATATATATATATATATATATATATATATATATATATATATATATATATATATATATATATATATATATATATATATATATATCGTATTTACTCTATTATTCCCGCTGCGGGATTACAATTTGAACCTCATTAAAAAAGGGGGGATTACTCGAGAGGCGGGTATATTGGAGAGGCGGGATTATTTTGTCAATGCCTTGAAGTCAAGCTGCAGATACGGTTTCAACTAAAAATTCTCCTCAACATACCTAACATGATTGGGACAAATCAGATGAAAAAACATACAATTTCGAGAAAGTTCATAATAATATACCAATAATAGTAATACCTTTTTTCGAAATACTTTTTTAAACAATAAAAACAATAACTTTTTCAACAGTAATAAAAACGATGAACGTTATTTTCAGTCACATTGAACAAATTGTTTTTAATTTAAATTTTTATATCCACCAAAAGCTTAATTTATATATTGATTTGTATTTTTACAGCTAATGATGGAGCTACAGTTACAGTAATTAAAACAACACCAATAATAATACAAATAACAATTAGGCGTTGCAATCCCGCATGGGGGATTACTGGAGAGGCGGGATTATTCGTTCAATCTATGAATTAAAGGCGGGATTACTAGAGAGGCGGGATTACTAGAGAGGCGGGAATAATAGAGTAAATACGGTGTATATATATATATGTATATATATATATATATATATATATATATATATATATATATATATATATATATATATATATATATATATATATATATATATATATATATATATTTATATATATATGTATGTTTATATATTTTTATATATATGTATGTTTATATATATATATATATATATATATATATATATATATATATATATATATATATATATATATATATATATATATATATATATATATATATATATATATATATATATATATATATATATATATATATATATATATATATATATATATATATATATATATATATATATATATATATATATATATATATATATATATATGAATTTAGCCTTTTAAATCATGATTGTATTTGGAAATATCAGTTTAATTGAATTGGGAATGTCATTCTGAGTATGGTATCAGAAATCATAGAGATCTGCAAATCCCGAAAGTTAGGTTAGAGTATGCAGAAGAAGGATTTACTACACGGGTGTCAATAACTGCAATTATATTTCTGATGACATTTGAGAACAAGAGGTCACTCGCTCGTTTCATAAAGAGATGTAGAAAGTACCTTCTGAACCTACAATGCCCAAACACGACCCCTTGGTAGAGCAGCAATGTTATTTAATATGCGTTCCTATGTCCTTTTATTGTAATTATATATATTATTATATTGCTTAAAGGATGTTATTGTTAAAATATTAAGTTAAATGAACATGAAAAAAACAAAATTCCATAACATTGATATTGTCGACTTTTAAGTAAAAAAGAACTATATCTGCCTACTCACTTCTGAGATGCATCAGCGTTCTCTTTTTCATTCCTTAGATACTCTACGAAGACCTTTTCTTGCTGGCGCTCTATATCAATCTTTTCTATGTCAGAAATATCTCTTGGCTTCTCTGTAGAAAATAGTAAATAGTTTTGTACCTAAGCAACGATGGAGGAAATGGAATTGATTAAATGGTTAGATACGAAGAGCTAACATTTTGCGTTAAAGTCTAAATATTTCGTACCTTATTGAAAGTTTTTACAGCTGCCGTAATTTTGTGCAGGTCCTTATAACGCTAATGAAGAAATTTGGTCTATCGCTACTGATTGCCGCATTTATGCCATTCATTCAGAACAGCACCAAATTGGGAACATGATAATTAATTACATGATAATGATAATCATACATTTCTAGCAGATCTATTTTTATTGAAATTTCTAGTCATCGACTTTATGAACTGCATCATTTGCCTGAGTGTTATCTTTTTCAGCAAGAATGTCATAATCTTTGAAATCAACTTCGCTGTCTTCTGCAAATCCCACTAATCCTAATGTCGTTTTCTTTTCCTCCTATCTTTTTTCTGTTGTCCGTTCAAGTTCTATCCTGTCACTTTTTCATCTAGTTTTGATACAGATTGGATAACATTTACCAGGACGATTGTTTCGGAACATATGAAATAAGCGACGGTAGTTTTATATAATGGGATGCATTATCAGAAGCATGTTCATTCCCTAAACATGATTGTACGTTCCTTATTTCTCAGCTGACTCGCTGCTGGGATTATTAGTAAGCGTAGGCCCCGAATTATCTATCCCTTGCCGATAGATCTCTAAAATATGGCATTACTTCCAAAAAATGGACTACAAAACTAACGCCACGTTTTGGTCGCAACTTGTAAAAAGTTGATCCTTTTTACGTAGCGCTTTTCAACACAGGCCCTTCTGCCACTGTTTCAAGAAAACTATCGCCATTAAGGGCCTGCGTAAAAAGGGCCAATAAGATATATAAATAATTATTCGGCTCCTACAAACAATGGCATTCTCTGAAAGATTATTGTCAACCTAGGGCAATTTATGCTTCATGTATAAGTGACATTGGAAGAGGATAAATGCATGGATAGGTAGGAAAATATTGCAAATAACTAGTAGATTCACTTGATATGAGGATACGTGCAAGGAGAGAATTTCTTTGTGGAGCTGTCTTAGACGGAGTTGCCAATTTGTAGCAAATCGAATATGGCGAATTCCTTGGTTATGTGAAATCAATTGCAATAAAAAGGCACTGCCCTCTCCGTTTGTCCTTGTTCTAGTATTAAAATAAAAGTATTATTAAGTTTGAATCCCTCTTTATTGTTTAGACTCTCTTATATTAACATTATGTCTCTGTTAAACCTGCTATCAAAGAAATTGCCAATGCACCAGTCCTCTTTGATAAGAATATCGCCACAAAGCGAGATCTACTTAGCTGATGAGTCATTTTGTGATGTTAAAAAAGATCAAGATAGGTGAGTGGTGTAAAAATATTTTACGAATTTGTATAGACTACAAAAAAGTTGATAAAGACATCGGTAATTACCATCTACTGATCGAAACTTCCTTGCAATGCGAAGCAGGTTTGTTGGCAGAGAAAACGGGATTGGAAGCAATGGCTTTTTTCTGAATTCCTCAAGAAGTTGAAAATCCCCAATTACCCAAAGCCGCTCTGATTTCTTTTTGACTTCTTTATAAACACCACTGTATAGAAAGAGCATTTGTAAAGGAGATTGGCTTGGAAATAATAGTATTATATTACAACATTATAAATGGCAAAATTGTTGCTCCTAGACAGGAATCAAGATAACTGTATTTTTTCTTGCATAGAAATTTACAGTACACTACTAAAGAGGAATTTGAGTGTCCGAAATAGTGTAATCCGCGTGTACGTGCGTTTGTAGTTTGAATTCAACGGTACTCCTAAAAAATATAGTGCTATTAAATGCATGACTTAGAAGTCCATGCGAGAATCTCCTCTTCGCACTTTTGATATAGGGAATCATGTTCGGGGCCTAGTTTCTAATGCTCATTAGTTGGAACTTATTTTGAAAACATTTTAGCATTCTAGTACCAAAAGTTCCCCATTGTTTCCTTAAGTGTCATTCCACATTTAGTATTATAAACTTAATTGTTAAGTGGTAAGGCAGGATGCCATAGACATTACAAGGTTCAACGCAAAATCCTCAGTGAAATTTAAGCTACAAGGACAATACGCACTATAGGCGACTTCTGTTCATAGGTCTCTAGTTTTGCTGTGAAAAAGTCCTTTGGAGATGTTGTCCTATTAGTAGAATTTTCCAAACCTCTTTGATATACTCATGTAGGTTTTGTATTAAGCGGCGTCTGACTGAATGGTTCAATAGAAGATCCTATAATTATCATTGATAAATTAGATTAAATTTCTGGGATATCCTTAGAAGTATTTTAAAACATTACCTGAAAACTGCTATAAGGAGATTTAAGAGCAGTACTCCTCCAAACATCAAGAAGACGCACATACCAATGACAGTAAGCATTTCAAAGGCAGTTGGAACTTTTGGGGTTCTGAATACTGTGGATTTGTCAGAAACTGAAATATGAGCAAGGAAAAATTTAGCAATTACTATAAATGCACTATAAATGCACTATAAATATATATATATATATATATATATATATATATATATATATATATATATATATATATATATATATATATATATATGTATGTATATATACCGTAAATGACGAAACTAGCTCCCTGGGCGCTTATTCAAAAAATAAACTTTTAATGGGGCGCTTATTAATTTTTGCTCATACCATGTAAGGGAGACAATTTATTTCTAGTGTTTTCCAGTATTGTGGAATTTCTTTCTGATCTTTGAATTATGCAGAATTTGTAAAAGAAACGAGGAAAAAAAGAATGTCACGAACAACCATCATCAACTTCGACATGATGTACAAAATTGATTACGTGTGGCATAAGAGGACATCATGTTTATAAAACCAACTGGACTCCCGTGCTCAACGAGAAGTTGGACTGCAAAATAGACAACCGAGAAGAAGCCCTAGGTCATGATAAGCATTCAATCGGAGTTTATAGAAAAGATGGAACCTTTGTTGATCATGTCCCTATTGAACTCTCTCTTCTCATTGATTATTTTGTGAAGAGCAAAGAAGGAACCTTTATTGCAGCTGTGGTTGCCGGGCCGAGGAAATGCGAAGTTGGACTTGCCGTTCCAGCGAATTTTTCAGCTTTTACTGACAATTTGAGGGTTGCCGCTGTTCTCTCTGCAGAAATTTTGAAGATTAAAAAGGAATATTCTCATTTTGAGTAGGCTTATGCGGAGGCCAAGATCATTAAACGACCAATTATATTACGTGATTTCTTGTTTTTAAGTATATTGACATACATGTTGACAATAAAATTTGTTTTTGCTAAATTCAAAGAAGCACCCCGTTTGATTATTTGTATTTAAATTAGCTCCCCGTTTGCTAGGGGGGGCGCTTATTCAAACAGGGGGCGGTTATTGCAAAAATTTTCTCTATCCCGGTGGGCTTATTCAGCAGGGGCGGTTATTTGGCAGGGGGCGCTAATTTCGTCATTTACGGTATATAAATATATATATATATATATATATATATATATATATATATATATATATATATATATATATGTGTGTGTGTGTGTATGTGTGTGTATATATATATATATATATATAATATATATATATATATATATATATATATATATATATATATATATATATATATATATATATATATATATATATATATATATATATATATATATATATATATATATATATATATATATATACATATTTACTTTTGTGTATTGCTTAACAGTAAGTAAGAAAGGCTTCTATGGTCTTAAGACATGATTTTGAGTAATGAAGCTGCAATGATAATCGCTTGATGGATATGGACCTGAAACATAATTAACCTACACAGAAAAGTATGCAATCTTAGATTTTGGACATGTCACAGCTCTTTGAAAAAAGCTATATGTTATGTGTACAGGTAAAGAGAATAACATAAGTTATAATGTGGAATAGGGTCTTAAAACTTTAGTGGTTGCAGTAAACCGGTATCATTTTCCGGCAAAGTACATACGCTCAAATTCATCAATGCCAGTTTCAGCAAAGAGTAACAAGTATGGTCGAATAAGCATCATTAGCACTGTGCTCCAGCTTTCCAAATCATGTGATGGAAATAATGCTGATGTCATAAAAACACCATACCCAATAATGGCAATTAATGCGACAAGACCAAAGTTCCCCAGTTGAGGCAGCTGAGAATACAATAAGCAGTGTATTGGCATCACTTGCAAATGTAATAATTATGTGCCTACTGTATGTCATTAATATACATACATTAATTTGCATACATGAGTAATAGGAGACTTATTGAATGCCTACGGGCTGTATATAAACTGTGCCATTCCCTAGTGGATAGTAATTTGCTACTGAATAGACATGACGTCACCTTAGATGTTTGCTAAAGATCTCAAGAGTTTTTAATTGTACTTTATTTAAAGTGCATGATATTTCAATATTAGATCTCAGGAATGAAGTTGTAGAACCAGATTGGAACAGGCTTTGGTATTAGTCCTAAAAATGGTGGCATGAATGATTTGCATAAAATGAAAGTGCTAGTACAGGGATACAAATAGGGGTAAATACACTTTTCCTCGACTTATCTTCATACAGAAGATACCTTCAGCTTCTGACTGTCAATAATTGCATATAGTGTCTAGCGTAATACTTCACATTAATTATGAAATATAGAGAAGATCTAAAAGAGAAGTTTTCGATGAGGAGAAAGAGTGCATTTACTTGGAAAAGAGCCGAAACGGTGATAATCGATCATAATTGGAACAAGCAGAAGGTGACAAGGTTCAATGAGGTACTTGCCATCTTTTGCACGAGGATTATATAAGTTCCCACAGATTTGAATGCCCTGAGAAACTGATAGAACTTCAAGCACCAAATGAATGAAAATATTGCAAACAGAATATGAGACTCAGTGACACCACTGACATCAAGACTGAATGCGACGTAATACAATAGCATTGAAACACAATCTAATTTGTTCCACGGGTCTGACCACCAGGTTCTTATGCATGAAATGATTTTCCCACGACGTTCAACAGCCTATGGTATAAGCGAATGTATTATGGTTGCTTGCAGTGATTGAATAATTTGAAATCGTGTACTAACGAATGCAATACTACCGGATGTACACAAATTTAATTTTTGGACCACAGTTAAGAGCAATTCATCTTCATGCAGAGATCAATTTAATAGCATAATGGAAATATAATAAAAAAATACCAAGATCACTAGGAGGAATCTATTATTTTGCTCTCATCTTGTACTCAACGCAATAATTTCTGCCCTTAACAATAATAGCAAGTTCATACAAACAATTATTATTCAAAATATTCTCAATTTACTAAATTTTCAAGGACAATGTATTTTAGAACACATCAATCAGAAGACGTTCCAGTGTGATTTTTAGTTTTCTTACACAAACTATAAGTAATTGTCTCTGTAGGATGTTAATTCCATCATTACACAGAACTGTCTGCCAAGCTATTATTATGTTTATTTCTCTGGAGAATTCTGGATACAAATTCCATTAAATCGGAGAATAGATGATATTGTCTATTGTATACTGATGTGCATTGTTATGTCAGTACTTAGTCAGTTACTATGTACTAAGTATTTTACCAACCTGACGAATCTCATCGACTGCTAAAGAGGTAATGGCAGTGAATATACCCCATTTTAGGACAAAGTCCCTATTGGCATCCTTCTTGATAGTGAGATATGCCATTGCAGAATAGCAAATGATGTACATTGTCTAAAATGATTAATGTCAATCTGAAAATCTTTAAGAGTATTGATTCACATTGTGTGATAAACGGCAAAGACACCAACTATTGGTACAATCTGTTTAATATTATTTGTTAGTGGGATGTACTTCACACCTGTTTTAAGCAAAAACTGACTTACAGTGGGTATGCGGGCTCAATACTCTCTCAAATTTTCTACTTTCGGATCGCTGTTTCATTCGGTACACCAGTGGTAGTTTTATGATGCAACTTCAAATTCTCTTTTCTTCAGAACTAATGAGGATGCAGAACCTTACAAATCACCAGAATTGAAATTGAATACGTCGAAAACGTGGAATGATATTTGTATCAATATTGAACAACTGTCTACACATAGTACATTATCGTTTGAAAAGTATTGCATCACCTTGGGAATCATAGCTGCTAACAGTGGCCATGGTCCTACTCTTGGAAAGTTTCAAAACATGACTATGATGGTTCACGTCGCCCTTTCACCTCACTTAAGGCGAAAAAATATTCTTCTTTTCCTCAACTTTGAAGTAAAGCTAACTTTATAGTACAGCTGAGATATGTTCACAGAAATATTAGGGATAGTGTCATTAAATGTTTTTGGCATTTATTGGTTGAAGGTGGCATAATGACATTCTGTAGAAACACAATTTTTTTGAAAAAGGTAGTGCTATTTCAGGCCTCCTAGGGCCAGAATGTATAAGGCCTCATGATAGTAGAAACGTATTTGCTGAAGTGGTTCTCTCGTTAAAAAGAAGATTATTGTAGATCGTGGAGCAGTTTCAGATGAATGATTTGTTGTAGTGTGAAGGTTTCTACAAGAACATAGCTTTTACATGTGAAATCACCAAGATTGGTTCACCGGAAACAGCTTTGCGAACTAAAACCTCACTCTAGAAGGCAATAGCCAACTTACAAAACATTCATTGCCAAAAGTAGGCCTGAAACATTTTCCCCTGAAAATGCCGGAATATCACGCTTCTGTATTCAAAGATGCTTCATTCCAGTGTAATTTGCTGTACTTACTGTAAACTTTTATTATTTTCTGTATTTACTGTAAACTTTTATTATTTAACTTCTGATAGGACTGCTTCAATATATTGAGAATTTTTCAGCATTAAAGCGTACATTTTGTTTCTTAATTTGTTTTACTTCGAAATTTGAAAAACCTGACAGATCGTTTCACCCTAAATTAAGATAGACGAAGCCCTTACTGTGGGACACTTATGTTATGCAAATTTTGAGGACTAGGGCCTTATTCGCTGTTAGCAGCCATTTTTTGCCGGGTGGTGCAATACTTTCCGAACGTAAATGTAGGATAAAAGACGCAACTTAAAAGTTGCTATATGAACTGAACACCTCCTTAATAACGAATCCTTGGATTTCAACTGCCGTATACGATTTAACATAATGTTGCATAGTAATATTGTTTTAGTTAAGTTACTTTAAATGATTAAAAGTTTTAAATGGGAGAGTGGACGAGTGGCTAGAGCGTTTGACTGCTGAGTGGAACATCTATTGTTTGAGCCAAACCCTCGGAGCATAGTTAGAGTGTTCCCGTACTGCCCGCCGAGCAAGATATGGGTACCAGGTGGCAACAATGTAGAATCCTCTCTAACATGTACTCCTCTATGTATGGCATCGTATAAAGGGCTGACCTTTACTTTTTATGCTATCGTATTGAAGAAAACATTTTTTTTGGGGGGGGGGAGGGGGCAACCTCCGAGTCACATTCCGTATCTACAGAATGTATAATTTGGACTAACGTTTACCTAAACGAAATTTACTTAATTTTCTATCTAGTTTTTAAGGTTATTAGCAGAAGCGAAAGTACATCTATAAGGAATGTTTGGAATAAATAAGATAAAATCAATAAAGAAAATCTACGTTCAGTGTCTGTGTCTGACATATGTCTGTTAGACCTGGCATGTATCCAGTTCGTCTGGATAGTAAGGTAGAGTGATCAGTGTCTTTCCTAACAACTTGCTTCTTCCCAATGTTTTTGCTTGGCACATATTTGCTGCTGGGTGGGTAGTAGATTCAAAACTGTTGCTTGGGGCTTGTTTTAAATCATTACGTTTCCGTAAGCAAGAAGGGCTTTCTAACCATTTGCTCATTGCTTACATTTTACGATGCTTTTATACAAGAATTTCAAAGCTTCCTAAAGCCGTACAAATCGTAGAAGCTTAGAAGCATAAAGAAGAAACCAGAAGTGCAAGCCGCATTTTTCTATACCTCAAATTTGTTTTCCTTTCACATTTATTCACAAAGGGCTACAATATAGGTTTGAAAAACGTCTTTAAAACTTGGCAAGTTGAAAAGCCAACAGTATGAGTTATTAGACAAAAATCTGAAAGTGATTAAAAGTTAAATTAGGCTTACATACCATGTGAATGTAGAGCTTCTTTGCTGGCGAATCAAATATTTGTTGAATCTTAAATAGATTAATTACAAATTGATAAAGAAGCTGTATAAAGTACGTAGCAAAAGGGATTTGAAATTAAATGTGTAATGGTAAATTTGGTATTACTGTATAGCTTCATAGTAATAATATTGAATAATATTGTAATAGTGTCTCAATCAGGGATTTATAAAGCTTGATTGCCTAGTACATGGACATAGGTTCAGACCTGGGAAGAGGTTTTTAGCATAGGGAGATATATGGAGAGGTATTAAGACAGCAGCTTCACAACGTATCAACTTTTGTTTATTAACATTAATTTGAAAATCATTTCACAGTGCAAGAAATAATTTCATAATACCATTCGAATTCTATCCAATGGTCTTTTTATCCTATAAAAGCAACCTTCCTGCAAGATGAGCATATTGATAATACACAAGGGAAGCTGCCAATATATAAAAATAGAAACTGCAAAGTCGATAATTAACATAGCGCAGAGAATTGCAAATACCTCAATTCTCCAACACACTAAACCAATAAAAAAGTTTTTCATGCATCTGATAGGATGGTGTAGATAGTAAGTTCATACCAGATTTGTTCAATCAAATTGCTAACTTTTCAAATTCCATCTCATCTTGTGCTTCATTTTCCAACATTTTACCACTGATTCCCTTATCTAGCACTTACTTACACTTTCATCAATGTTTGTTTTAGCTACTTAATTCAAATGGTTCCGTTTTCATAGCATCGGTCATCTACCTTTACTACCATTTGGCAGTAAAGGTAGTCATGATATCTGATGGGAGGGATCCCTTTCGACAAGACCAATGGTCGCCCAGTTTTATGTAGGAACATGACAAGGCCCGGTAAAATTGTAGGTTTAGTACCAAGAAGATTTCAATCGAAGCTTCTGCAATATAAGAAAATATATTTTTAAATATTCCTTTACTATGTTTTATTTTCGTACCCAATGAGTCTGTGAATAAATATGAATATATAAAGTACAAGCATATAGTGGAAAGACGTAGTAGAAATGTATATATGAAAAGTCTGTTGGCACTACAGAACTTCACTATAGAACGAAAAAGCGTCACCATATTTTAGATATACTTAAAAGCATTTTTCATTCGACACTCGTCAGAGTATGAAACGTCGAATAGCTACTGAAAGGTGAACAGAAATATATAGCCAGATGCGGAAACACGTGATATGATGAATAATGCGTCTAGTTAGCCCTATGATTGGCCAATGGGTAGCTATTCGCCATTGTTTACTTAAAGAGCCCAAGTAAGAACATGAACTTTTTTTGTTTATACAAGACTGTGTTTCGAGGCTTTATATAAACTGATTCCAAAACACATAGATGAAAGGGTGATCTTGCTTTCCCTATGATCCGAAAATTATCGTCTGAATACGTTCTTGGCGCATTCTGGAGTTTTGATGAGATGTCCTATGGCCGAATCACATTTCATTTTAAAATTAGAGTTGTTAAACGTACGATGTGGCTGTTCTCTTGTTATGGTGTTAAACAGTTGAAAGTATATAAATATAAATATATATATATATATATATATATATATTTATATATATATATATATATATATATATATATATATATATATATATATATATATATATATATATATATATATATATATGTATATATATTGTAAGTCAAAGCCGCACTTAACTAAGTATATAAGTAAAACATAGAGAAATTCAAAAATATACTGTCTTGTGTAGTAAGCGTTTCGATTAAAATCTTCATCAGTACTAAACTACCAGTGACATTGGGCCTGCTTAAGTTACCTACATAACAGTGGGGTCGCAATGGATATTACCTAATGGAGCCTATCTATTAACACCTCATGATATATTAAGAAGTCATTATATGGGGAGGACCGAAGCTCTGAAGTAAGCAACAATGGAGGATAATAGAGAGCATATAAGGTGATACAAAGAGTGCAAGAAGTGTGAAGAAAAGAAGAATAGATGCTGGTTAGACCAAGAATGGACAAAGGACGCAATATACGCTGGGAAAGTGCATAGGGGATTGCTAATAATCCACATATCTGACGTTAAGTACCTCAGGTATAAAGCTCTGTAGTCTAAACTGCCTGAATCCCTCCTTATGTCTAGAAACTCAAAATATCCTATCTATAATTTCAAAACTAACATCTTCTAAAAATCCTTTGTGACTGGCTTCTGTGAAGTATCTAAAGAACTCTACCTGCGTCACTGCTACCCATCTGGAAAACTTCCTACTAAATGACTTATAATATTAGCATATATTTATATATGTAGTATATAATCCTATATGGGCTGCTTTCACTACTTACTGTTTTGTGGTTTGGTTGAGTTGGCTGTGTCTTCTTTCCAGTCTGTAAAGAAGACTTAGTGAAGTTTTGAAAAATATCTTTACGTTATTGCTTAACGATCTTCTGTTGCTACATGCGGACAAATGCTAGCCGATTGATTTGTTATTGAAATGACTCGGTATGGAAGGATGTCTCGTTTTATTTGCAAACGCTATGTAACAAACTACACCTAATACATTGTCCTGTAGCATATTTTTCAAATTGTACATTTTGTCTTGTATTATAATCATTGGTAAGAATGATGGTATCTTGGCGTGTAAGTAGATATTGTTGGACTACGGAATCGTAGCTTATGGTTGATGCTATAAAATGATACTGACATCCCATAAAAAATCACGCTATGAGCTCTATAGCGTTTTAATGGTACAAGAATAGATAAAAGAAGATAAAAGAGAAGATAAGGAAATTTAATACTAACTCAAATGAATCTTAGGGTACAAAACAATGATTGCATTTGATAGAGTGAACTATGATGCGTCTCATATTGAAAAACTTGAACGTAGTTTAGCATGCTACTCACACTATTCCAATTCTTTGACATTAACCGCTTTGTTATAGTGGAAATTAAAAACGCATCGCATTCTGTTTCTCCAGCAATATCAACCAAAGATTCATTATTGAAAAGTGAACTTCTGTATCTCGATGGCTCACAACCTGTGTGACTCTGAGCAATATCTAGAAGTTCCCTTATAGCATTTTCCAGATAACTAAAAATCGTAACGATTATAAATGTTAATGAAAATGAGAAGTCTTGTACTCCGAAGAAGGCATTTAAAATGGTATGGCATTGAGAACTGTTGTTAATGTATCAGATCATGAAAAGGAAGGAGAATAATTGTACTTAAGGGCAAGAAAAGTGTCTGAATAATAAACAGCATTAGAATGTAAAACCAATAATACGCTAAAAGTTGCTAAAATTTTTTAAGCAAATACTTTTATAGCTTATTAATACTTGCCACTTAAAGTAACTAAGAGCCTAATGATCTTGCGTTTATTCTTGTAAGTGGCTAGTGTAATAACAATCAAAAACAAGCAGGTTTACTTCAACTGGTTCTACTGTTAGTGATATTAACAGACATTGTGCCGAGGCAATTCACATGCATCACCTTTCTTGCCTACAGCAAAATGTTACAATTCATAGCAACTCTTTGTCATTGTCACTATGAATTCATCGTTCCTTGCTTCTACTTATTAATAAATTCAAATGTTTAAGAGAAGAGAGAAATTGTAAAACAGCAAAGCAGTAGAATCCTAATTGATAGGTGAGAAGGTAATATACACAAATAGAATCAACGTGTTGAACGTATTAATTTTCATTCAGTTATATTTTCTTTTTAGAGCACAATGACTTACTTTTTGAAGGCTAAAAGATCATCCGCAGAATTTTCACTTCCAAAAATATTTTCATGTATGATGCCCTTTGTAATGATCCATAAGAGTAGGGCATTTGCTAGAGAATTCTTCTTGTCATAGCGCCAGAATACCTCAACTAGCTTCAGCTGCATACAGAACAGTCTATTCACCATCAATGCTTGAACAGGCGTAACAACCTTATTGAATAAGAAGAAAGGTGGAATACTACTATGAGTAGAACAAGGCGCAGATATATATATATATATATATATATATATATATATATATATATATATATATATATATATATATATATATATATATATATATATATATATAAGTGCAGAGAAAGAGAGACTATAATATAAAGATAGGTCTACTATTATGTAACAAATTGCCCCTCCATCAACTCCAGATAATACTTCTTCCTTTAGCATTGTACATTTAGAATATGCAAAGAGTGTTATCTAGATAACTTTAAAATTTTCTATTGGTAGACAGTACTTGCTTTCCTTGTCATGAAGTACAAACTGAACAATCACAGTCTTATTAGATAGAAAAGAAACTATTTGTCGTTACTGATGAGATTTGATGAAATTATGCTCTTACATTTCAATTGCTTAATCTTTTACAGACCTATATCTGGAGTCTCAGGGCTTGTTCATATGAGCCCACTTACAGAGCAAGCTTTTTGAGCGAGATCCCACCTGATTTTCATTTCCCATACGGAGTATATGTTCTGTTCACGTGAGAAATGGGGGCGAGGGCGAGTGCTTTTGAATAATGAAATCTCACTCACATGAGCACTGCCGAGATCTCGGTAGGTGGGCTGAGAATTCTCTCATGAAACTCCTGCCCTCTTACCGAGCTAGAAACGTCATGTCAAAATTGCTATAATACCCTCAAAAGTCAAAAATCGGAAAGCAGGATCTCTCATGTGATAGTATCTATCTCTGTAGGCGGACTGGAATTCTCTCATATGAGGAAAACTCAATTTCTTCTCGTTAAATGAACTGTCTTAGTAAGCAGGCTCATATGAACTGGCCATAAGCTCGAGATGTGTGTTCAGTTGGAGCCATGACACGAAAGCAAAAACTATAGCAAGCACCTTGATATTTGGCCGACCATCACTTTCAAAGAAGTCGGCAACAATACCATTGCTGAGTTTAGATATTGCGTCGTTGATGATTTTTCCATTTGATGCTCCATTTCTTATCTGAAAGGTATTTCACTTAAGACAGGATGATTGAAATTAGCTGCAAAAGATTTAGAAGTAAATTAGTAATTAATGATACTATATCCAAACTGCACTAAAAGAAGTACATGCCAAAAGATAAAAAAGTAACGCATCCAATGTTGAAGGGAACAGGAATATTGTAATGAAATTGAATGAAGATTTTTAACTATTAGGCCAGATCTATGTAATGCATCAGCTGAAATGCACAAGTGATTTGCATTAATGACATGCTACGATGAGTTATAGGTACCTGAAATTGTCATATTCTCACTTGAGTTTGTCAATCTGAATTGCAAAACCCACATGTGATATGAATATGTTAATTTAACTGTTAATATTAGAAGTACTTGAGATGAACTAGTGAAGTGTTACGTAATGCAACAAATACCTTGAAATATCTTGCAATTTTGTTTTCCTAAAGTAGGAAAGAAATGGCCTATAGAATTATTTTGTTGCTGAAGTAAATCTCTTCAACAATGAACATCAACTTTTTCTAAGCAAGATTATAACTTATAGCAAATAAAGCCATATATTACATATACCAGACGCCACAAAGACAAATAGCAGATCAGTGACAGTTACTTTGAGGAAAGATTGTTATTCTGGATTGTACAACTCTCAAAGTCGAGACAATGCTTGTGTATCATAGTTCATTTAGTGATATCTTCTCTAAATAATTTAAGATATGCAACAGAGCATTGAGTTACTTTGCTTCAAAATCATCCTTAAAGTTTAACTAGTTAGACTTTTGATTCCCTCCCCACAATCGCTACTCTATGCTTTTGCATTCTATCCACATTTATAAATTCAATATATCTTACGGTTATGAATCTCCCACTGTTAGTTAGTACAGCTGGTCTTAGCTGGTGTAATCGGACCATTTATCGAGGGTAAAGCAGCAAACTTCCTATGTGCATAAAAGGCTGTTGTAATGAGGACAGTCTATATTAACTGTGGATGTATCAAAAAGATTACAAAACACACTTCAATCTTACATAAAACATTCAACATATGGATGTAGTAATTAGCATGAAGTGGCATTAACCGACTTTTGACTGAGGTCTCTAGCAATGGATGATTTAATACATGAATACTGATAGTAGCAACAAACCGTTTTCCTTGGAGCATCAAACCAATGGTGAGAAATATTAAAGTATATATACGGATAAATATCCAGGGCTCGAGTATCTAATATCTTCTTTAGAAGTTCAGGTTTATTGGCTTTCAGTGCTTCACGAATGCCCTATTTTCAATGCAAAAATAAAATACAGTATACACTATGATGCCAAAGAGGTGGAAAAATGAACTTGAAATATCAAGACAGAAAGTTGCTCAAAAAAGAAAACTGACATTGTTGTGTTAGACAAAAGTCACGAGTATACATAATTGTGTATCGATAGATACCAGACAAAAAGGCACTAACTATACTCACCACAACAGGGCATTGTAAAAAGAATGTTTCCTCAAACGTTGATGACAGCTGTGATGCACGAAATAATGAAATATACCTTTGGATATTATCTTCGCTCAAACGTCCTTTAACAGAGACGGCAGTAAAAGCTAAAGTTACCAGTAGTGGATTATGCACAAGGAGTTCTGCTTCTAATACGCAATCATCCTCTTTGTCTAATGATGCAGTCAAACTCGTATGGTATTAATGTAAGTATAAACTGTTCTATTCTTTGAGAATTCTCATCTTACTACTCTCGCTAGCTCATATTAAACATGTCTCCTTACATAGCAATGGAAAAGAGAGTTCGCATCGGATGAAACATACGCATAAATATATACTCATATAGAAAAATAGCTTTATCAATTAATGTACGGTAATCATCTTTCAACCGAATTATCCATTATCTACATTAGATATCTTATTTTCAGATGTTAGCGATCAGGTGAGGTGCCATTACAGTAGTGCAGCAACCTCTGTAGAGAACATGTATTTTTCCTAATTTTTGTATGATACTACTGCTTCTTGCTTTTTTACTTGGCAGGCTGATTAAAGTTGTCTAAATCAATTCTCTGCTTCAACAATGCATCCTATTTATTGCATTTTAAGTTCCTATGGTTTTGGAGACTACGTGAGGGGACTAATTGCTCTTCTCCTGTGTTGGATAGAATCGAAAATGGACTACAAATATGTCATTTACGCATAAAATTACTTATCAAATGACAACCTCACCTTTCACGATTTTGTAGAGCTGTACTGCTATCATATCAGCTGCATTCTCACCACATTGATGGTTACTGTTGTCCCCTTCCGTATATGGGAAGATCTATGTTCAAGAAAGGAAGGCCTGCTACATTTCAATGGCTTTACAAGTCAACGTAGGGCATTTAAAGACCTTTTCTTCTAGCTATGCATTGCTTTCAGTTCCAAAAGCATAGAAATTTAGCATATAATATCTATATGGCATTGCATCTAAGACTATAGGAGAGAGACAAATAGAAAGCTTTGATCGAGAATGAAGCCTAATTCAATATGCTGTAAATACTTGAATTTCAACTCGTGGGCTACATCCAATAGCGCAACACGTTAGTTGCCATTGAATGCTCTCAGTGGCATGGTAAAAAGTGGCGTATTACTTAATTGAAGTATAACAACCAGATGAAAGAGCAATTAATGTAGTATGAAATTAACTGGGTGCATAGTATTTTAGAATTATTTTCAGGCATGCAAATAATGTGCAATTGTAATTCAGATGATGGCCTAATGAGCAAATGATAGGATAACATAACACTATCCATTTCATTTCAAGGTCTACTATTATAGTAAACGATAGGTTTTCTGTGTTCTCATAATAGCTTACATGTTAACTACAAGATGATAATTAGTCACAGTTAGTATAGTATAAGTAAATTCTCAATCCGACTTCTTTAAATACGCATAAAGAATAAACAATAACAAACAAAACTATTACATATTATGGAAATTATGAACAAGTGATGTTAAATAATTCGGATCAACTTTCATCCTTCTTTTTGTACCCAGTATATTTAGATCTTACTCTCCATCGTTATATTCACTACTGATGATGACTCAAATTTGAGTTCGAAGCTTTTAGTTCCTGGATATGTCACTAAATTAACTCACTGGATATGTCTTAATTTGAATACATGAAAATATGCCGTTATGTATACATCAAGACTAAGAAATGTCTTTGTTCTTGTTGCGATCAATCAGTAAATAATTTAGTGAATGATCGTCAAAAAAGACACTCACAATATCTTCATTCTCTGTTAGCAGCTTCTCGAGAACTTTGAAATTGTCATATCCTCTGAATAGATCTATATTCAGATCAACCGATAGCTGCAGCAAATAAAGTTAGATGTTCATTACAAAGTATTTTTCAATTTCTATATGAATAATATTGTGTGTATGAACAAGCAGACAAATGAGTTAAAGGATATAGTTGCATACATAAGCTTTTAATACAATGCCATATAAGTATAATGAAATATCATGAACTAATTATAAATGCAGAGGTTAAAAGATCATTCTTGCCTTATCTCGTGACACATTTCTGAAAAATAAAACTCTTGAAGTCTTCTTATAGCAATCATCAAAAATTAGGTTCTTTGCTATTTCACAACTGCTATCCATAATGAAGCTAATCGATGGATTGATGCCTATAAGGTAAATTTCAACTATGCAATCAGCAGAATAAAATTATCATATGCAACTAGTAGCATTGAATTGCTACGGAATGTATAATATATATGCATAGATATTTGAGAAGATGGCCTTTATTAATAAAGTGTTGAGGATGTATATCATTTTGTGTACCCATACTGGTCTGTCATAAAGGAAAAAATTCTCTGATCAGCAAAATGAAATTATGCTCAAATGTTTGCAAGTAGAACAGCGTATTTGTATGAAACAGTCTCGAAGAAATGAGGCAAGAAACCTTGGGTTTTGCATAACTCCTTTATTAGAGACAGAACTCCCAAGAAATATCTTATATAGTCACTGTGCTACAATATCCAGTCAGCAATGTCAATTGCAAGCACAAACTTTATTTTTGCACGATAAAACGGGAACATTATTCAGCAAGCTTAAAAACTGTTTTTCGTCTGATACTCATATGAAAGAGTATGAAATGTCAGGTATGGTTACCGAGAGGAGAGCTGAAATATATAACCAGATACAAATGGATGCACGTGACATGATAAATGCTGTGTCCAATTGGCCATACGTTTGACAAATGGGCACATAATTATTTGTGTAAGTAGACAGTACAAGTGAAAAAATGAACTCTTTTTGTCTGCCTAAGATCGGGCTTTGAGTCGTAACTTAAACAGACAAAAATACACTTAAATGACAGGACATCTTTCTTGCCTTGTGATCCGAAAATTATCCTATAATATGCTTTTGGCACATTCTGTATTATTACTGAGATATTGCTCTATTGCCGGAAAACATGTCCTTTTAGGCCTAGAGGGTTTACACATACACGATGACTGCTCTCTCATTGCATCATTGATCACCATAATGCTCATGGGAACATGTTTTATTTTGGTTGCTAGTCTCAGCGTAGTGCGTCTTATGTATCGGGCTTCAAATCAATACAAAACGTTGTAAGCTAAACAAAATTTAAAGTGGTAGGAACGGAATCTTTTATAACATATGGTGGTAACACCATTGCATTATAAACCACACGAGGCTCCACAGTGTAGAAACATATACTGCATGCAAATATATACTTGAAAAGTCTGTTGGTACTACAGAACTTCACTACTTCATGAAAAAGCTGCACCATGTTTTAAGCACAAGGAAGAGCTTTTACCACTCAAAATGTTGTGTAGTTTACGAATTTTCGTACCGATGTGAAGCTCGGTACGTTGGGCTCACTACGCAGAGACTAGCTGACAGAATAAAACAACATGTACCCTCGAGCATCAGGACAAAAAACACTATAATAAGAGAACAGCCACCTCGCATGTGTAAAAAATCTAGTTCTGAAATGAAGTGATTCGGCCATAGGACAACATCTCATCAAAAATCCAGAATGCGCCAAAAGTTCTTCAGACGATAATTTTGGGATCCTAGGGCAAGCAAGATCGTCCTTTCATTTATTTTTTTAGAGTCAGTTTTACATAAAGCCTCAAAACCCAGTCTTGTGTAAACAAACAGAGTTCACTCGTTCACTTGGACTCTTCAAGTAAACAATGTTGAATAGGTGCCAAGTGACCAATCATACCGCTAACTAGACACATAATTCATCAACTCACGTGTATCCGCATATGGCTATTTATTTCTATTCACCTTTCGGTCGGTATCCGACGTTTCACAGTCTGACGAGTGTCGGACGAAAAAGGCTTTTCATTATACCTAAAACATAGTGTCGCTTTTCGTGCAGTAGTGAGACATATATTTTTCCAATGGCCGTGGAATAGTCAACACTAGATAATAGTAACTCTGTACCATACTGTATATATAACTTCCTACCACGGCAAATTGTGAGTAGCACCTTTTCTCTCAACTCATGCGCTCTATTTCTGGGAGGTATGTCGCACACATTGATCTGGAAAGGAAGCAGTCTCATATTTCGATGACGTACTCCTTATGTGCTATTAGTTAAATAGTCATTTTATTTCGTAGCATTTGATTAATTTATATTTGACATATGTATGATATATAGGTTTGAGACATACAGAAGCAATTGACATATGAGCATTAAACTCGATAGGGCTAAATAGAACTCGATCTCCTATTTGTGTGCGTGTGTATGTGCGTGTGTGTATGTGCGTGTGTGTATGTGCGTGTGTGTATGTGCGTGTGTGTATGTGCGTGTGTGTGTGTGTGTGTGTGTGTGTGTGTGTGTGTGTGTGTGTGTGTGTGTGTGTGTGTGTGTGTTTAATTGATTGAACTATGTAAAGAAATAAAATAATGATTTTGTAGATATCATACTTTCCAGGCGTTACATTTTAATTCGGATATCATTCGCTTTACAGCATCGTCATCTAGACCATAAATCTTACAAGCAAGCGCTAGCTTTTCCTCACAAAATGGTTCCTCCTAAAATAAAAATTACTTGTATTTACATCTCGGATGATCTCTCAGAAATATTATATTTTAATGAGTTGTGCATGACTATCAGGTAAATGGTAATATGAATACTTATGTAGATATAAAAAACCAATACTTATGCAATAAAAATTAAGGACTTCGTCATTCTAATACTAAATGAGATGAAGATTTGCGTTGTCTGTATATAGTTCTATAAATACCTATGATTTGCAATTTGAAATAAGCACTTTTCAAGTTAGGGACCAGAAAGATTCCATGTAAAACTTTTCAAATAAATAAGCTTGATGTGAAGAGTAAATTTTAATTTGCTTTTACCGCATCTTCTCATATCAATCTCGGGACACACCTTAATATATAGTTCACTCCGTCTTTGTGACAGGATCTCCAGTCTTAAAAGTACTTGTTCAATAGCAACAGTCCTTTAATAAACTCAAACGAGCGACGGCCTACTTTTACTACAACACCATGGCTCCTCTGAACCTAACTGAATAGCCCAAATAAACATGCTTCTTACATAATAAAACGGCACACAAAGTTAATCCTATTACTTCGCTACTCAAAAAACAACAAAATGAAACGGAAACGTCTACCTCCCAATTATGTTACAATGACAATAATAAAACGATCTACATGTACACACAATAACGCTACGATAGTGATGACAACCTAACTGGGAACCTATGCTATACGACATAGTGACCTAGGAAGGAAGTAAAAGCAGCCAAAAATAAGCAGCATGTAACATCTTAAACTAAATTACATTATATAATGACCGAAGAATACTTGCTACAGTTAACAAATATCAATAAGGTGTACTATATTCTAATCACTATATAGTTCATCGCAGATGATTGCGACTTCACATGTTATCATGCATACCAAGTCTTAGAAACAAGCATTTAGTACAAAAACACTCCACTCGATCTCGAATAGCATATGTTCAAAGGGCATATACAATTAAAGCCAATGTATTGCTACACTATGCTATACACACAGAAATAGCTACACTCCGAAAAGAATGCATAACAAAATAGCTTCATTAGAAATAACAAATCTATATCTTACCATAGAGCTTGTCTTCAGTGATTGCATAAATGTACAAATAGCATTTGAAATATTGCTGCCATCGTTAATCACAAGTGCTGGAATATCATCTTCAAAATATTCGCCAGCGGAAATTGACTTAATCATTCCTTTGTTAAATCCAATAAGGACTTTTAGACATGGTAATTGGTCTGAAAGAGATGTATCTTGGACTTAATTTACTAACCGAGCTGGTAAGTTAGACACAAGAAAAGTTATGGCCAGAAGTGCCGCTACGAGGGATATGATATAATATGCAATTATTTACACACGAGAAACCCCTTCGGTTTTAATATATGATAATGCTTATTCATACAGTTTACACTTAAAATCCCCTAAGACGTTGTTCTTTCTGGAGGTACTGTTTGCCTTAAACTGGTAGTTTCAGTCAGCTCTTCAAGTAATCTGTGTTTAAGGCAACTAATAGTTGTGAGCTCTCTAATAGCAACTGCAATATCGTTCCAAGCCTTTATTGCAGAATATCAATAACTCTTTATTTCGCATGTTTAATCTAAGAATCTGAAGATCTCTACAAAGCTGTGTTACATTGTTTGACTTTGAGGATCTTTCCTGAAATTTATCGAAGAGTCTTTCAGGGCTCGATTATCGATGTATCAAATTGAGTTATATTTTCGATGCTCTGCCTGTTACATAGCTAGCTATTCTTATATCTAGTGCTGTCCAGTTATGATCTGGCCTATTGCTATAAATCTTCAAGGGACTGGGACTGGAACACAAGCCCAATTTTGATCCGAAATTAGATATTCCGGTCTTCAAATTTCATATAGAATTGGTTAGAAGAGGATGGAGATTTCTAATAAGGTAGAATTCCTTGTTTTGTAGTATTATATCGGTTTGCTACCCTTTTGTTGTATATTTCAATGTACATTGTGCTGCATGCTATGGTCCCAAAGCTGTGTGGTCTGCCAGAATGTTCTGGCGGCACAATTAGCTATGATTTTCTTATGATTTTCGTAAATATAATTTGAATAGGGGATAGTAATAGCACGGCGAAGGTATTGCTTGTATATTACAGTGCAGAAATATATATTGTTAATATATATTGTTGACTTAAATTAGCAACATTCTTAATCTTTAGAGATATACTAGCACGTGATAAGAACCAATTCTACCGAAGTTTAGGAGCTGCTCAATTATTTATTTTTGTTTTTATAACAATTCTATTAAATCAACGTATGATAGCATGATTTACTTTTGATTACTTGCACTTTGCTTGCATACTGAATATGCTTTCAAACCCCTTCATATTTATCAGAGTTCTATACTGCTTTCACTGTATCCCCAATTTGCCTGTGTACTATAAGTAAAGATTTGATTGATCAATAGCTTCTGTGATTGACTGATTGAGTGTTCTGTATTCCCAATCTGCAAAAATATCTAACCCTTCGAAAGTAATCAACTCACATTTCAGGAAAAATATGTTTTGTATTGCGATGCGGTAATTTCTTGACTCTCGATCTGTTGCATTTGTTAGTAGCAGCATGTATTTTATGCCATCATAAATGTCCAAATCACGTTTAACAGCTGCCAGGTGAACGGTATTCAGCTGAAAAATAGATATGATTTACCAAGCTGTATGAAGTTCTAGAATATGTATTAACTATTTATGCACTATTCAAATCTGGCTTGAGACGGTTCAAATGTAGGGTACATTATTTGTCTGTCCTTGAGATACTTTATGAAAAGCAAATTTTGTAGCAGCTTTTCACCTAATCTTTCTATTCCCTATTCAGCTAATGCACAACGAACTCCCATTACGTAAAGGAAAACCAGCAACAATAAGCTAAATATGATTCAGCGCAATGTTTCCAGAGCAGTGATAGCCATGTGTATCTATCTAAAATAGTTACTGGGAGTTACTTACTTCTGACAAGCCTTCTACGATTTTGATGTCTTTATCAGAACATACGCATATCTTTTCCTCACTCAAGTAGAACAGGTCCGTTTTCCTTATTCCATTCACTATGAACCATTTGGATGCGGTTGAAAACTAAGATCGAGAAGAGGTTTGCAACAATAGATGGACTGAAAGGCCAATGAATCAGATTTCGTTTACTTTTACTAACATACTTCTTCTTGCTCAAGAAACATTAAATATACTCAGATGAAAAACAAGATGAACTGAGAGTCTCGGGAATTGTTGGAAAATATTATCATCTTACGGTCATCAGTGCTTCTCTCAAAATATCAGTTCTTTCTCCTGTTAAAGTGCTAGTTCCATCAATTAGAAATACAGCATGTCGGTCGCGTAGCCACCACAAACGGTAGCCATCAACAAGGTCAGAGAATAGCTTCATTTGATCTTCCACTTTCAGCTTGGAGGTTTCTGCGTGAACTTTCATCAACTTAAACACTTTGTACAACTGAAACGAGAACCAGTAGCATTATACGTTTGATAGAATGTTGTTCGTGCACACATCCATGAACACACATATATACATATACATACATACATTGTTTCATATATGCTAACAAATACTCTTTGGGCTACAGACACAGAAAGACACACAGATGCAGAACAGGAAACCAGCAGACGACTGATGTCTAGTTATTCATTTCTTAAAAGGGGATTGCTATGAATGAGAATGGAATTCTTGCTTAGTAAGAGTAATATAGCCTTACTTTGGTTTTCTGGCAAGAATCAACTTGGAACAGACTGATGAATTGAGACTCAAGCTTGTTATCCCTTGAATAAAATATAGAAAAGCTAATATCAACAATAATTTATGGCGTTGAGACCAATTCATTTGTATATTAAAGTATTTCTTGATATTCCAAACACATCGGGAACCTATCACAACTGTGTAGAAGAAATTTTCGTGCTCTAATTTTCATCCTGGTGTTGCACGATGTTAAATCTGATAGAATTCACAAATTGCTCGGCTGAATGTAGCAGCTGCCTCTAATCTGCATATATTCCTCAGTTACTACACTTAATTACTCTACTGCTTGCTACGGTTTGAGTTCTAGTACAGACATTAAATTTTCAGTATTCTAAGGGTATTGCTTACTGCACTGAACTTTCATCTTTTGTCTGCTGCCTTGGTTGGTCATCAGCATCACATGGCAAATCACACAATTTGTTGTCCTGAAATTGTATGAGGAAATTGTTGCAAATAGCTATAGAAAACAATATTTTATAGACAACCACTTGATATCGTCGATGCGAATTGAATTGTATCAAATTACCATCATGGCAATATACTAAATGACATGTTGATTAAGTACTGGAATTGACAAAAAACTCTAGCAATAAATTCTGCAAGTAGAAAGGAATTCAAAGCTTTATCATATTACACTTTATCATATATCAGAAAAACGCAATGAACTCAAGAAAGTCAATACAGAGTATAGCCATGCTGTTATATCGAACAGTAAAGCTCATGTTAGTTACAAAGCACTTTTAACAAACAGAGCTATGCTGCTTAAAGTATTCTAAGCTAGATTACTACCTGCTATATGCTATTAACGCATAGTCATTCTATTTGCAATATAATTGCATATTTGCCATCCGTTTGATACAGGTGAAATCAGTGACAAGGTAATACTCACAATTTGTGAATTGCATGCTGATTCCAATTGGTCAAGCCTAAGTCCTTCATTTTCTATGTGGATCCTGTACATGAAATTAATTTTTTCAAGCAACAGTAAACCATATAATCAGTAGCTGACCACTGACAGTTTCTGTGTATCTAGACATTTCCAAGAACACTTAGAAAGCCAATCAGAATAGTTTTCTGGGAGATCGATCTATCCAAATAAGTCTTAAAGAAAGAGATACCCCCCTCCCTAGAAACTGTCATTTAGAATTCGAGGTAGCAATTTAGTGTCGTTCCCTAATAAATCAATTGTAGGATAATAGGAATAAGAAAAGGTAAGCCTTCATGTTGACGTAAACGCTTTTAATCAGAGGCTTTAGAAAGGAAGAGGCAAATAAGGGCCATGAGAAGCCATAGCTTCTCAGAGAGCTTTTTTGGCTCTAACGTTGCTTATTATTTTTAAGGAAGATGTTTAGTAATACTGGCTCTTCGTCCCTGCCATAGTAGTAGGAACATACTAGTCTGTGAAGTGGAAAGTTGAGCAGGCGGGACTATACTTGTGACCCTATACTTTGTACATTGAGTGTTCAAACATTGAGCCATTGTATCACACTTTCAACTCGCTTCTCAAGGTAAATCAGTTGCCGACGCTTCGCATCCTCGCTCAGCAGTAGGTGCAGTGCACATTTCGATGGAGTTGCGATGGAGTTACGATGGCTCCTATCAAAATATAATATGACTGGTTTACTTAGTAATTCCCTGATTGAAAAGTGAAAGTGCGAGAAAGTAGCCGACCCGAGCGGGAATCGAACTCGCGACATTGACAATGTACGTCAGTGCTCTGCCAACCGAGCTATCGGGACACGCTTCCAAATCGTTGCTTAAGGGTAGGTCATTTGCTCGCACCGCCCCTCTCTTAACCAATTTGCACAAGGGAGCCATCGCAACTCCATCGCAATGTGCATTGAACCTGCTGTTGAGAGAGGACTGCTCACTAGTCGATGGAGCTGCGATGGCTCCCCTGTGCAAATTGGTTAAGAGGGGGCGGTGCGAGCAAAAGGCCTACCCTTGAGCAACGATTTGGAAGCGTGGCCCGATAGCTCGGTTGGTAGAGCACTTACCTACATTGTCAGTGATCGCGAGTTCGAATCCCGCTCGGGTTAGTTATTTTCTCGCACTTTCACTTTTCAGTTCTTGCAAATCCTGTTGCCTTTACAAAAATTCCCTGATTGAAGGAAATGCTTTTGAGAATGAGTTGAATAAAGGTACCTTGTCTCAGTCATATCTCTTTTCTCATGATCACCATCAATAGCCTTTGCTTGATTGCCCATATGGGACTAGCATTTCTAAATGAATACGAAGCTTTTAATACATTGAATATCAATCAGTTCTAACAAGAAAAATTTTCCTACATAATACTGAAGGAAGAATAAACTGGCTTCACATAAAAAGCTTAGTAAAATTTCAGCTGAGGCAAGAATTAGCTGTAAGGTACTTAGTGTTTAATCAGTAGAAATTCAGTTCGTCTAATGTTATTACCCAACTTGTAGCTGCAACAGGTAGTGTTTGATATCAGATGGTTATCACTCAATACGTGCTTTAGCAAGCCAACTCGAATGCTTTAGGCATAATGATGTTGAAGCACATGCAGATATCAATAAAATAGTACAGGTACAATTTTGAGAGTTACGAAATGTAGCGGGTGTTATCTCTGACTTATTACAATCCTAGGGAATTTTTAAACAAACCAGCAGTTATGTTTTTGGAGGACTTTCTACGTAAATTACATTTCATTCGTTAATTGTCATAAGCTGTAAAGTTCCATAGAACTCTACTATCTGGTGGTTACACAGTTGCTTCATCTACAAATATATTTATTTCTGGCTCTGGACTGCTGCTCCACTAGCAGGTGTAGAAAAGCATCACTTTGAAAATCCACAGACATTCATATATTTCAACTGTTGATATATGAATAAGTGTCACTGTCAGTTTCTTATATCACTTTAAATTTCCAGTCTATTAGTAAACTGGTCACTCTGAATAAACTCAAGAGCAGTTTGCTTTTCAGAACCAGAATGAGATCCATTGATATGGGCAGCTACTAATTTGTATATCTTTATGGCAGGACGTTTCCAAATCTCTTTAGATAAAAGAAAACTCTTCAAGTACAAAAAAGAAAACTTATCAAAGAACTTCAGTACAATGTCTGAAACCACTAGATTTCAAAAGCTAATAAATCGAGCTATGACCAAGAATATAAATCAGTTGTATGATTGTAACATCAAATATTAGCCACAGGTTTATTGAAAGAAAAGTATTTAATTGTTTTCTGACTAGGCTAATTCAGTGAGCTAATTCAGTGCACGGAAAACAGGAATAAGTGGCATAAACTGGTCGCCGATGTCATAAGATAGGGCACAAGAAGAAGAAGACTAGGCTATTTTATGGACGTTCAGTGCATACGGAAGGGGGGGGGTCAGCAACTATAGAAAAATGAGAAGGAACTAAAACTTGGCAAAAATAGCACTTTATAGCTACTTTTAAAAGCCAAAGAGAAAATCTTAAAATTTTGCCAAGTTTTTGCGTACATCGACAATAAAGTAGAAATTACAAGGTATGACAAATAATATGGTAAAACGTTACATTAGTCGTAGACTTTGTTTTGTTCGTTATATATGTTCATTTTACCCTCAAATGTTTAGGCAAGACATAGATGATTAAATAGACTGGGGTTTTCATTCCTTTCATTGTTTTAAATTTGCTGGTGTCATTTTATTTTAACAGAATATGTCAGCAACATTTTTTTAGACTGAAAATTTCCCAAATGACATCTGTTGATTAAAAGAAGATAATTCTTCAAACTTTTGCTCAATATTGGTTCGTTAGAGTTATCCTGGTTCAATATGAGCTAATTTCACAGAAAACCTAAATTGTGTCGATTTGTGTTGACATCAAATATGACCAAATTGGGCCAAACAACACTATATATGCAGTTAGAGCGTTTGAAACTTGTATAGGACATTATTCAACAATAATTTTGTGATATATATAAGTACTCTCCTGAATTTGCTTGCTTTACTATTTTTATATAAAGAATTTTGTTCAAAGCTAGTTCTAAAGAAATTTCCAGTAAACACGCAAAAATAAAGGTTGGCCAGTAACAAAATTCTATCCATATCAGTTTTTTGTAATGGGATAATTTTCACCACCAACTTCATTCACAAGGGGTTAAAAATACTCAAATGACAATATATTCTATAGCAACCTGCTTAAACTCTTCTACAGCAAAGTTGATTGTCCATATAAAACAAAATGACAGCTATATCTTCTCGTGCAGTTGAGAGAGAGACATACAACCAGAAACAGATAAAACCGGTGAAGTCTTTGTGCAACCCCCACCAATGATCACATCAGTATAATTTGTGACGAACTTTTTTTGGCTATTCAGAAAGTTGGCAAAGCAACTCCGGAAGTTGTTATTCATAATGCACTATTATTGTTGCTATTCACACCGATATAATATGAAGTTCAGGTACTTATTCATTCGTTTTACACCATTATAAATGAAATTATTTCGCAGGTTTTGAACCATCATTGTAACTCACTTTCCGTTTCTTCTTACCATTGCATCAAGCAAGTCCCCTTTATTGTCGGGTATCCACATAAAGCAAACTAGCAAAGAACTGCATACTGAATTTTATACATATTGGAAATACCGAACATATTCAGAATGTGACAATTATATATCTACTAAAGACATCAAGTGAATCTGAAAAAAAGCATTGCTCAAAATAAGCTTGGCGTCTAATGCAGGTAAATAGTCATTAAATTTGCAAATACTATGTGGTGAAAACCTACTGAAAATCAACTATCAGATCACGCAGTAGGCCTATATACACATATACCAGATAAGTAGATTAGTCAAAAAATTATAGAGCATTAATTGGATTAATGAAAAATAAATATATAATTCAGGACTATATCAACAAGGCATTAATGCTTACGAAGAAGCTCTACGAATAAACTATTAAAATATAAACATACATCGTATAGAAAAAATTGATATGACAAATGCAGTCTGAGAATGTGATGCTCTAACATGAAATTTCTTAACAGCATCAAAGCAAGAACTTTCAAGAGAGTCCAGATGCCGTTGACAGGAAACGGTACACCATCCAAATGATGAATAAAACACAACTGTACTGCACCAGTGCAATAGAATGAAAAGCCACTCATTTGGCTACCCTGAGTATGGCATACTTCAAAGAGATCTCTATAATGCCAAGAGAGGTTACCCCCATTTAAAACAGAACTGTCCTGCTGTCAAGGTGTGCAGTTAAAATTGTGATAATTCCTACGTGTGCAATTTTCTATCGTTCTCTTGTGGCTAGGATTAATCAATGCCTTTTTGAAAGTTGCTTTAGCAAGTTGGCATGTTGCACCAAACTGTTCGTGTGCATCCTCGCTTTACATAAATTCGACCGTATATTTCGTATATAAGTCTGTTCACATCTGTAAAATTGGCTAAAGATCTCATCTCGAAAATACTGCAAAGTTATAATATGTGTTCACTACATTTACAGTTCAGCTAAATGAAGAAGCTATCTCGATACTTACTCTCTTTTTATGGGCAGCCCTGGAGTAGAGGATGGTCTAGAGTGACGTTGCAAAAGAAGAAGCTACTAACTATTCCTCTTTCCCTTCATAGTGACCGCTATAGCAAACAGGAAAAGAGTAGACACGGGACACGTCTGTTCTATGAGAAACTCGGGTCGAGGCAAATGATGAAATCATGTTAACATTCCTGAGCTTCCTTGCTATTGATTATTAATCATTTCTATAAAGTCCTCTGCGATTACTTGATCAATAACCTTTGGTTAAGCCTCTGACATTTTTTTTTTGTTCTCATAAAGCCAAAGAATACCAACATAATGGAAATACTACAAATCTCATTTTTAAGTAAAACCAAGATCTCATTGTATTTCTGCAATTGTTCTATAGTGCTTAAATGCAGCTCTTGCATCAGGATTATGATCTTTGACGATTTGTCATGCATCGAGTGTTCTCAAATAAAAGGCCCATAGATTTACTTTACATTGTTGAGCAACCTTCTTTGTCCCATTAATTCTAAAAAGACTACAAAGATTGGAAACTCGGACAGGGATCTAGATCTGGGTGGCTCAAAATTTATCACAAAGACACCATTGTTTAGAAGACGAATAAACAGGAAGTTTATTATAGATTTCATGTCTTGAACGTGAGCTGATGTAAGCTCGAACGATAATTTTCTTTTCTCTCTGCGAGCTCAAGGTCCTCCTTAGCTCTCTCCTTCTCTTCTAATTGACAATAGGATGATTAAAGTTACTATAGATTGATTGAAAACTGATATTTTATTACGTCATTAGCTAATGAAGAGCCAATTTGTATACCTAGCATTGATCGGAGTACGAATCCTTTATGTTGATTGCTCATGGGGCAGTAGTAAATGATTTGATGCATTTCCATTTCAAAAGGGTCCCGTGAGCTGGAAAGATGGCAGATACCTGCTTTCTTTCTGTACCGTACTTCATGCATCTCATATATATATGCAATGGTTTAACGTGAATCTTATCAAATAGAGCAAGAGACAGGCCCTTAACTATAGCAATTTTATAAAGAGTTTCCATTAGTTGGATGCTTCTCGTAAGGGCCACATAGTTGGGGGAAAGCTTTCAACCACCACCAGTAGGCACGTTGGCAGAGAATAAACTACTTTAACCGCTGGCTGCCAAAGAGGGGGGGGGATGTTGATCCTCCATCCCCAGGGAAGTCATGCTTGATATAAGGCCATGCCAGATATTGGTGATTAGTGTCATAGCAACAAGCTCTAGCAATAGAACAGCAGGAACGAAAGAACCTTTTTAGTCTCATATTTTGATTATTCTTTTAAAGGTAGAGCACAATATATAAATATATATATATACATATATATATATATATATATATATATATATATATATATATATATATATATATATATATATATATATATATATATATATATATATATATATATATATATATATATATATATTTGTAGTAGCAGTAATTGATGTAACAGTCGAATCTGTTTGTTGAGACGAAGACCAATACGAGTCCAGCCAAAGCCATAGTACTGAAGAGCCGACATCTGCGAGTAACTGTTAAGATAAAAGAATTCGTGTAGTTAAAGATTTTATGTGCATTTGCCTTGCTATTGCTTCATTTTTAAAGACAAGTATTTTGCTGTTATATAGCAGCATTTTTAACTGAAGTCTACTTAAACCCTTGCCGAGTTTTAAGGTTGCAAGTTTATCTTGTTATTACAACAGTCTTGTGCGACTTTGTATAGAGACGGGCTTACACGTTTGATAACACAAAGAGATGTGATTTAACATTAGTATCAACGAATTGTCTTAAAACTCTCAAGTAAGAATTTCCAATAATACTTGAGGAATACTGCTGTGTTCTGAAGCTATATTCCTCATTATGGCTTGGATAAGTGCAAGTTTCCTATAATATTTTGAATACTGGTAGTGAGCTTTCATTATAATATATATCCTATTTGACACAAAACACTCGCATAAACCACAGACTCTTCGATGCTAGAGCCCTTTTCATTCTATCTTGCTCAGAAATCGTAACAAACAAATTACCAGTCGCTTTCAGTACTATAAATCTTGCAAATGAATGGAACATTTCATTGATTTCATTTTATTTTTAAATGTTTAAAGTGGGTGACCCTTCAGCAAATCACTGGGTTTCAAGGGACCCTCTATTTTGATAAAATATAATACAAAATAACTATTAAGATATAGAATTACAAGCCTAGTTACAATGTAATACGAAGCCACTTAATATCATGTGAAGGAAAATATAGTAAAACATTATAAAGTAAAGTAAGAAGGCAAAGCGCAAATTACCTTACCGCTGTTCCGTGTCGGCCACGACGTTGGAAACTACGATTCGCCACCCCTTCCTGTCCATCGCCTTCCTTGCACAATCATTGATGCCCATCCCAGCATATCTAGAGACATTATCTACCCAGTTGGTTCTTTTCCTTCCGCGACCTCTTGTCCCTTCAACCATTCCCTCTACTAATGACTTTTGTATGCTGCTATGACGTCTGATGTGTCCATAATATCTAGTAATTCTTTTTCGAACGGTTGACATCAGACTAGTCGATTTCAGGCCAAGCATATTTAGAATTATTTAGCATATGAAGCGCAAATTACCTTACTAAAATTTTGAAAGTGCTGAGAGTAGATGCTGTTTTGCTTCTGTTGGTAGGCTCTGCTATAGTTTTACCCCACGATAAGAAAAATATCTTTGTTCATATGTGGAAGACTGTTTTGGTATCTTAAGATCAGTAGAGGTATTACTCAGGGTACGAGTTTCACCAGCGGAATTTTTAGTGAAAATGTGGCACAAGTATTGTGGAACCAACCCATAGAGACTTGTAGACAATTGTATTTGAATCTTCAGCAATCAGTTCCTCGATATTTTTCCATCCAAGTTTTCTTATAAGTTTTCTGCTCGAAGCATCAAATTTTCTGTTGGTGGCAATTCTAGCACAGTTTTAATTATGTTATTGTCAATATTACTTCCATCTAAGTAGTAGCATATGCCCTCCAAAGACATGAACTCGCCTACATATCTGTACATATCGCATCAATATGTCGGAAAATTATTGTAGCTCTTCTCCGCATCTTTCGGCTTACCACATCCCCCCCCCCTATCTAATTTGCTGAGCGCCAAATTTTATTACAAATTCTATACGCATGTGTCTATTGATCTCATACTGTGTATAAATTACGTAGGATTTCTACTGCTAGGATACTTAATACCTGTGGAAATCTGTTGGAAAAAGGAAAAGGAGAACGTCCAACTTGTGCTTAAGAGTGACTATGAAAATGTGAATCTTCTCTTGGCATGTCTTCGCGACAGAAGATTTAGGAAGGGAGTTTTCCACGTCGACTGCAGGAATGCTGGTGGCTGGCTAGTCCAATGCTGGACAGGCAGATCTGGTCGCATTGGCTGCAGTTGAAAGTCTGATCTGGTAATTCCAATTTTAATGAGAAACTGCTGCATCATTAGTTTCAACTCTTCAGGGCCACATGACCTTTCTCCTCTTGCAGACTCTTGAAGAGCAATAACTATCATTTCCTCTTCAGAATCATCATACCAGATGAAATATGCCAACTCACAACTTGAAATGAGTCTAGGTAGCATGCCAACCATCTAAATCTCTCCTTGGATACATTGAACGTCGGCTGGTTTTTCTTATGGAAACACCCTCCTTTTGCACTCTCTTCAAGGCAGCATCTACTGTCTCTTTTAAATCAGTTATTTTTACTATTATTATCTGGGCTATATGTGCGTATCATGTAAATGAAAATTAAAAGTAAAATATAGCCGGACCATCTGCGCCCGAGACTTCCATGATGAAATAGAAACTTTCATTTTGCATTTTTAATGAAATGCAACATAAAAAATTTTCACTTTTAGAAAATCTTGGCAAAAGGAGTGTCCCTAAGCAATTTTTGAACTTCCAATGAAAATTGTTGAATAAGAATGAAATTTCAATAAGACTTTCAAGCAAAGTATAAAAATATACAAAAAAATTGACCAGCCTTAGTGCTGAAATGAACTATACTCTAAGAGTCCTTCAAGGAAAAGAGAAGGGAAAATATGGACAGAATTTTTACAACACTGGCTGATGTAATTCAAAATGGTACCATTTTGCTATTGCACCTTTTACTTAGGGAGAAAGAAGAAAGTACTTTAGTTGGAATTGATCAAATGTGCCAAGGGGCACCCTACTGGATTAATTAAGTAATCTGCAAACCACAATTATCATGTTAATACTGCTCATCAACAATGACTTGAAGTACAGGCGGCTATGAAATAATTACGAAGTGTAGCACCAATCGACAGTAAGGCCTGCTTTAAAGCTTCCATTCTCCTGTACCATCCTCCTATAGTTACGTGGAAAAGTAGGTTTACCATCCCTGTCCTGATTCTGTTATTTTTCTCTTATGACTCATGTAAAGGCATGAAATCCATCGTCAGCCAGGTAAGTGTTGCCACATCTCTAAGTAAAGGTTCTATTTGTGGAAATAAACAAAGTTTGTCATTTCTGTCGAACATTCACTTAGATTGTTTGTAGTCTAGGAATAACAATAGGAATGCAGTACGCAAGGGTGAACTTACGGTGTGGGGTATGACACCCCCGTCCCATATACTATTTCCGTAAAGGCACAATCTACCTGTCCAAATCACTGATTTGTTGCCCATATGTGCTGTTGTATAGTTGTATTAGGCCACGAGTATTTTCGGACAAATTATTGTTTATTGCGGAAAAAATCCTCAATGGAATGGATTTCTGCCCAACTGGAGGCTGCATCCTTCCTTCGCCTCCTACGCCTAAAATTCTATACGGCATGCGTAAACTTTACCTTTTAAGTACAAATTTGCAAGATGAAAAATAAATGTAGTAAATGAGAATATTTTTTCTACAGAAAGGCAGTGCTCATGGTGTCAATTTTCACAAATACAACTTATCTTTTGCAAGGGTTCGTTGAAAGAGCCCTTTGTACCCTTTTGATCAAGACCTTTTTGGTGTATATATGAATGCAGCACTTTTTATTCATTTGAGTGTTCTAGGAAAGGTGAAGTTTCTTCAGTACCTTCATTAAACCCATCATTGATATTTTTTCTACTTTAGTATTCTTTAAATCATTTTTATGTCTACTGGTTTAGCGTAAATTCGGCCTTACTTAAATGCACGTCTTTGTAAATTTCAAAGTATGTAGGTTGGTAAGTGCTAGACAAGATCTTGTACTTGGAAATTTCCTTGTTATCACCATAAGCGTATTAGTTCTGAAACACGCCTAGTAATAGATCTACGTTCCCCTTATGTCATGGATACACTCCAAACTTAATTTACCATACTCTGTCACACGTCAAGAAGTCGACTGTCAGTGCTCAGCTTCTGAAAGCTGTTCTGAGATCTATTTTCTCAGTCAACCATCAATTTATATTGAGTAAAATGTCGTTCCAAAGGACAAAGGTAATTGTGTTAATTGATACTATACATCATATCTGATAAGAAGATTGACTTAAATCTCATGTTTAATTGCATATCAATGCAATAAGCTTAATATACTTCTTTGACTTCATGTTATTGAATGTAGACAAAGCATTTTCAACTACATTTCGTGTTATACTGCCATATTCGATAAAAACAGTCCCAGGTATAAATGTACACATTCCTTGCACTGGAACAGTGATTTTTTCCTATTGTTTCATATGTTTTTCTGTAATTCTTGAAGATGATAAGGTATATATCAGCATAATATTTGTTCGAGGCCTGAGATCAATCTTTTTAGAGCAGTGCAGTTGAGATTTTCTCACAAGATTTTATACTTTGAAAATGGCCCAACGCTGTGTCACATAACATCAATATAACAATTTTATGGAAGAGAACGTCGTATATGATAGCTCATTTCACTACCATACTAAGCTCAATGAATGCAAAAAAGCTTATGGTCTATTTTCTTGATCATAATTTCTGACTAAAGGGTCCCATAGCGCTTGAAATTTATCGCTCTCATGGAGAAATTGCAAATACAATGACAATATCACCATATCATGATCTGAAATTCTAAGGAGATTCCTATATTTGCTTACGCTATAATATCACAACTACAATAAATACATGAATGAACGATAATTTAGCTTAGTCATGTTTATTGACTGCAAGGAAGGAATTGCTGCAACAGCGGAGACAGAAACAAAATAAAAAGCATTACAGCTGGAGCCCAGCGTCCCATGGGATTGGGTGTTGCATGCGCATTTGGATAGAGAATAAAGCAAGTTGCGCTCAGCAAGCATTATACTAGGCAATTATTTCTTGTGCAAAGAAGGCACGGGGGAGAGGTTCACAGGCTGGAATATGCTTCAAAACGTCATCACTCTCTGCAAATTCGTAACCTCACAATTATAAATTGGCATTAAAACACCAAAATTATAGGATGCATAGTCCAGCCATTGAGAAACAGTTGCAAAAGGGCTCGAATTAACTAGATTTGTGAAAAAAGTGAAAAATTTTGATTCAAAGTTAGATGTAGACGGTTGGCATTGAAGTGTTGATAGAAGGAAGGGTGCTAAATTATTATTTATTAGTGGCTGGTATGTCCATTGTAAAATATCAGGAATCTATTTCAAAGCTTGTAGCATTCAATCAAAGGTGTTGCACTAAGGTAAAACCTAAGGTAGTTTTTATAACTTCTATTATACACTTAAGAGGGTCTACCATGGTTTGGGTCTAATGCGAAAGAAATACTTTACTTCTAATCTCTCAAGAATATAAAAAGACATTTCAGTGGCTAACGGTTTACCGAGCCATACTCTTCGTAAGAAACAATTCTAGAGAATCTGCAATAAAGTTTGGAATATGACAAAAACCTTTTAGCAAGTCTGTCACCCCTTCCACATGAGGCCATGTTTGAGACAAGTATATTCTTGTGAGATATTCCAACCAAGCAGCATAAAATAAATGATCATTCGAGTAAAAGTAGAGAACCAATTGAGCACAAAATTGAATTGTATCCCTATGGCTGGGTATGACAACAAGTTAGAGTATCCACTGTTGTCGTCTACCTCCTAAGGAATTCTTGTGCATAGCAGTCCCAATTGAAACAAGAATTTCAGTGCCATATATATATATATATATATATATATATATATATATATATATATATATATATATATATATATATATATATATATATATATATATATATATATATATATATATATATATATATATATATATATATATATATATATATATATATATATATATATATATATATATATATATATATATATATATATATATATATATATATATATATATATATATATGTGTGTGTGTGTGTGTGTGTGCGTGTGTGTGTGTTTGTGTACTGATGAAGATTTTAATCGAAACGTCTACTTACAGAAAAGTATATTGGTGATTGATTCTTTTTATGCAATTTATATATGGTGTGGATGCAGCTTAGGATCAGTTTGTTTATATATATATATATATATATAGATATATATATATATATATATATATATATATATATATATATATATATATATATATATATATATATATATATAGTACAACCTTGAAAAGATAAAATGCACCAGTAAAATCTATAGTAAAACGAATACACAGTGAATTCCGGCATCACTGACATTCTGCAGACTTAAATATTGTTTCATATTGACGTCAGTCTCAACAGGAAAGCCAATGGGGGCTGTAAGCGCTTTTATGACAGGGAACTACCTCTGTCAATCTGTATTCTGAGACTGACTTCTCGGCAGCATCTCAGGCTTTTTATACCTAGGTCTTCACATTTGGCGTCATATTACTGGAAATATGTCTCTTTGGACTATATATATATATATATATATATATATATATATATATATATATATATATATATATATATATATATATATATATATAAGAACGAGAGGCGATACCTCAACTGCATCTTTTACAACACTAAAGTGCTCGACAATTGTATGGAGCGTTATAAGAATAATAATAAAAGTTATACCATACTGTCATACGCGACCGTCGGTTTCATGTTTCCAATCTTCAGGCGTATAGATGTAGATACGTAAACATAGTTTGATATGCGCATAACGAATCATCAATATAATCCAGTTCGTAAGGTGGAATGCACATCGTTATGTTATTGCTTCAATGTTCTTAATAGGAATTTGTTTTCGTGGCGGCATTTGCTGATCAGTTCTGACCTTTTATTAAGGGGTCTTCTATCATCTGTTGAATTAATAATAAATAGCTTTTCATATAGATATAGATTGCATCTTCCGTTATTTTGCACACTATTCGTTCTTTTCAATATTTTCCAACCCATCTCAAAGTCATTGTTATTTTCTTTCAACTGCCAAATATGATTCGGTCAGAACTGATCAGCAAATGCCGCCACGAAAACAAATTCCTTTTAAGAACATTGAAGCAATAACCTAACGATCTGCATTCCACCTTACGAACTGGATTATATTGATGATTCGTTATGCGCATATCAAACTATGTTTACGTATCTACATCTATACGCCTGAAGATTGGAAACATGAAACCGACGGTCGCGTATGACAGTATGGTATAACTTTTATTATTATTCTTATATATATATATATATATATATATATATATATATATATATATATATATATATATATATATATATATATATATATATATATATATATATATATATATATATATATATATATATATATATATATATATATATATATATATATATATATATATATATATATATATATATATATATATATATATATATATATATATATATATATATATATATATATATATATATATATATATATATATATATATATATATATATATATATATCAGTGGCGTAGCTATCGGTCATGCTTGTAATGCTGAGCATGATTTAACATTTCCAAAAACACCATTGCCATTTTACGTACAAAATTATTTCGCCAGCTATTACCCGCTAATAGTCTCTCTCAAGTTCTATGAGGTATCCCCCGGGCTTTTCTATTTGATTCAGTATATCCCCCACGCATCTAGGGCCTTCTCTATGTTTCGGCTATAATGCCTTCTTCAGAGCCAAGCGTACTATATCATATTAATTCGGCTTTAGCCTTAGCCGAATTAATACGATATAGTACGCTTGGCTCTGAAGAAGGCATTATAGCCGAAACATAGAGAAGGCCCTAGATGCGTTGAGGGACTCACGGTAGAATGACCTTAAGATTCTACCGCTATTCTTTTGTGCCTGGATGGCGCAATTGATTAGCAAAGGAGTCTTCTGATCTAAACATCGTGAGTTCGAATCCGCACTGGGGCCAAAATAAATTTTCCAATTGTGGTAGCCCACTCATGACTTAGTATTTACCTATGTCAGCCTTAGCCGAATTAATACGATATAGTACGCTTGGCTCTGAAGAAGGCATTATAGCCGAAACATAGAGAAGGCCCTAGATGCGTTGAGGGACTCACGGTAGAATGACCTTAAGATTCCACCGCTATTCTTTTGTGCCTGGATGGCGCAATTGATTAGCAAAGGAGTCTTCTGATCTAAGCATCGTGAGTTCGAATCCGCACTGGGGCCAAAATAAATTTTCCAATTGTGGTAGCCCACTCATGACTTAGTATATATATATATATATATATATATATATATATATATATATATATATATATATATATATATATATATATATATATATATATATATATATATATATATATATATATATATATATTATATATATATATATATATATATATATATATATATATATATATATATATATATATATATATATATTATTCGATATGTATGCTTACAAAACAGAATTACATACTACAATACTACGAACTACTATACCACACTTACAAGGACAATACCAGGGGGAGCAAAATATCATGACTACCCCCTAGCATTTAACATAAACCTAAACACAAGCACAACTACTGCAATGATTCGATTAAACGCCGGGGCATTTGTTTGATTTATTTGTTATTTTAGGGGCACGTTTATGGAAGGGAGGGGGCGTTCTGGAGGGGCGTTTATAAGTTGCATCCACTAGCGCAAATGAAAAATAGATAGGGCGTTTACTTCAAGAAGATCTAGAAGTAGGGGGGTACTCGACATGGAGTTTTCGAGAAGAAGGGGGCCTTTGATCGAAGCATTGCGGTAGTTAACAAGTTACAAAAAGCTACTAAATTAGCTACAAGAACGGGAATACAAATATTTATAAATATTTATGGAGGGAGAGAGAGAGAGAGAGGAAGTCCTACAAGTTTTCATTCCTGACTTAGTTAAATCGTTTGGAGGCCTGGATATATTTGAGCGTTGCTGTTAGAATCTTGGAATTTGAATCAAAAGATAACTGTTCATGGCCATAAAGGAGGATTTTTAGCAACTCTTGATTTGAAAGATTTATTAAACCACGAGGCAACAGTATCGTATTTACACTGCTGAGAAAATCACGGCTATCTGCATCATATTTATGGCAGAGCAGGAAATAGTGTTCCGTGTCCTCAATACCATCATTCGTGGGGCACAAAGGGTTCAAAGTATCCCTGAAATTATGCTTAAATTTATGAAAATTTAGCTTACTGAGTCCAACTCGTAGCTGTGTAAGGATGGATAAACCTTTTGAGTCATGAATACGATAGACAAACTTTGGAGGTGGACGGATAATTGACAATAGTTTTTTCTTGAATATGTTAACAGAGCTGGAAAGTCTAATCTCAGGGTCCAGTCTTTCCCATTCTGGTAAGTAATTGGGATAAAAACTCGATTTGAAAGCTTCTGTTCTTGTTTGTATTTGCCCTATTGTAGCATTTCTACGGAGATCGTAGTTGGATTTATAAACTTTTGGAATTGGAAATCTTGTGTAATCTGGGGTCAAATTGTTCACTACTTTTATAGAAGAGGGTAAGGCGTCTGCTCCATCGTCGGAGGTTTAATGATTCCCAACCGAGCTCGTTATACAATTTTTCACGAGAAGTATACTTCCAGGCGCCTGTTATTGCTAATGCAGCGGAGTATTGGACAGATTCAAGTTTTTCCATTTGATTAGTTAGGACAACACTATCACCATGTTCCAAACGTCTATGTGGGATGTGATATATGACGTCACCATAGTCAAGATGCGAGTGAACGTAGAGTTTGTACATTTCATAGAGGGCATGACGTGGTAGGTATTTCGAAAAAAGTCGCAATACTCCTGTTCCTTGCTTGCATTTGGAAATAATGGCTTTGATATGGTTAGCAAAGGATAATTTGTAATCTAATAGGATTCCAAGGTGTTTTTGCTCCGGGACGTGTTTAACTGAGACATCATTAAAAAATATGGGTGGATGATTTGGTGGACATCTCTTCTTAGAAAAGGTCACCTCAACTGCCTGTTTACTGATGTCTGGATTGAAGGACATTCTCCATTTACGTGCCCAAAGATTTATCAGGCTCAGGTCAGAGTTAATATCAATGGCAGCTGAGTTTGGATTATGAACGATAGTGAAGATAGATGTATCGTTGGCAAATAATTTAACGTCACATTTTAATCCATCTGTCAGATCGTTTATGTAGATTAAGACAAGCAGAGATCCCAGGATCGAACCCTGCGGTACACCAGCTTCAATAGCGCCCCATTGAGATGTTTTACCATTTAAAACAGTACGCTGTTTTCTGTTAGCAGGGAAACTTTGGATTATTGCAAGCAGTTTCCCAGAGATACCACATTGACGCAATTTGTATAGGAGATCCTTATGCCAGACCCAGTCAAAAGCCTTCGATATATCAAGGTAAACAGAACGAACCTCTAGAGTAGGGTTGCAGTCAAATGCTTGAAATATAGAGTTAACAATAGATAAAAGCTGGTTTATCATTGAATCACCTGGGCGGAAACCTGATTGATTAGGGTTGAGTACGTTATTAACTGCTAGATGCTGATAAAGAGTATCAAATATTAGCTTTTCTAAAATTTTACCAAATATTGGTAGAAGAGGGATGGGACGATAATTCTGTTTAAGGTTCTTAAAATTTTTTTTGTGGACTGGAACTACATTAGCCTTCTTCCACATTTCAGGAAAGATACCTTGACTGAGGCAGTTTTCAAAGATTAATTTAAGAGGGAGCAACAGCACATCATCGCATAGCTTAATCATGCGAATCGATACATCATCCCAACCGTGAGCTTTATTTGGGTTCAACGATCGAATTATAAGTATAATTTTTTCATCCGAAATAGTAAATTCAGTCAGTGGCGGAGTAGACGGGGTTATATTTTCAGGGATTTTACTGCCAGTATCAATAGTAGTGCAATGTTGTATAGAATATTTAATGACGATTTCAGCCATCTCTATAAAGTCCAAAACGAAAATATCATGTTCTAGGAGAGGGGAGATTATTGGTATTTTAGCTTTGTTTAAAAGCTTGTCAATGACCAATACGTTTTGATTCCAGTCTCAGGACTAGATAGTTTTGCACCTATTTTCTTAAAGTACCTGTCCTTGGCATCTTGAATTAGTTTTGATAATCGTGATATCATGTCATTTATGGCCTCTTGCTTGTCGTTGGGCTGACCAATCCTAGCAAAATTCTTATATTCTCTATTCTTTTTCGGAATAAAGTTCTTGATATATATATATATATATATATATATATATATATATATATATATATATATATATATATATATATATATATATATATATATATATATATATATATATATGTATATATATATATATATATTAATATTTAATGAATATATATATATATATATATACATATATATATATATATATATATATATATATATATATATATATATATATATATATATATATATATATATATATATATATATATATATATATATTTATATATATATATATATATATATATATATGTATATATATATATATATATTAATATTTAATGAATATATATATATATATATATACATATATATATATATATATATATATATATATATATATATATATATATATATATATATATATATATATATATATATATATATATATATATATATATATATATATATATATATATATATATATATATATATATATATATATATATATATATATATATATATATATATATATATATATATACAGTATATATATATATATATATATATATTAGTATTTAATGAAGACTAGAGCCTATTCTCTATACAATCACTTAAGTCATTCTGATTGCCTGAGGAGTTTTAAAACGATCAAGGCAATCCAAATGGTTCTTGGGTATATATCTTTGCAAATGATTGCTTGAAATAGTCTGACGCAGTAAAATTGTGCGAGTCTTGGACAGAGAATTGAAATGCATGATACCAAATTTTGATATTCTACAATTTCCTCCAAATATTGTACCAAGACATGTAAGCCACACCCCATGTGATCTGTAGTGTATTCTGGGATAAGTCACGTCAGTTTTCCGAAAACGGTCGCTAAAAGAATGTTTGGATCGTCTAAAAAGTTCAGACGGAGTTTATTTCAAGCGGCAGGATCGCTATGGTCCCAGTGACCTGGCCCGTTCTGGATCTGACTATAACTCATCTAAATCCAGGTTACATTAGAACTAAAGTTGGTTTATAACAACAGATAACTGCAGAATCGTGATATTCTAACGGTTACCTAAACGAGAACTTAAAGATTATGTTCCAAATGATATTGAAGACCATGCTGATTCAATGCAGGTTGATTGAAATCGGGAAGGGGGACCACAGATTTGATTTATCGCAGTCTTAAGAATTCGCTGTTTCTTACTTCAATTCAAAGCATACCAATGAATTCACTCTTTCCCTTGCTTCCATTGCTCACATGCCATTCAGTTCTGTTGCCTTCCACATTGCATCTTCAATTAGAACCTTTTGATTTGGTCCTTTTCTGTATCTACTGTCAAAGAACAGCTTGGGGTTTGTATTAAAGTCTCGATAATTGAGAAAAGAAAGATTGAGTAAAATAGAGAGATATGATCATGTTTGCTAGACTTGAAAAATGCGGAAGAGGAAGGGAAGGCATTTCATAGTTGACAAGTTCTTGGAATGAATATTGAATTGTGGGATAGAGTTCGCGGTACAGCTTCTAATGGTTTGTACATGTTTCAGTCAAGCAAGAATAAGTATTGCCGATTACCAGACCAGAGAGCAATATACATCAGATTATAGATATTGTAGATGTAGGATCTCACTGCTACTTGTCTTTTCTTCTTATAGTAATGCTATAGTTCTTGGGATAGTAAAATCTTGCACGTGTGATGTATAACTTTGTTCCACAGAATCTCTTAGCGAGATGAAGTACACAAATCTGTCCTAAAGTAAAGGCTAAGCTAGGTATGGTAAAGGATAAAGGGAAAGTGATGTTAAAGTAAGCCTAAACAAAAGGCCAAGTGTTATGACGTAATAGAGTTTTCTGCTTGATATTAGTTTAGTGTTGGGGTAGAGGAAGCGATGGGAATGAATTGGAGAAACATTCGTAGTGAATGAATGAATGAATGAATGAATGAATGAATGAATGAATGAATGAATGAATGAATGAATGAATGAATGGAATGGAATGGAAGAAAGCAACTGAAGTGAAGTTACGTGAAAAGTTTGTTGGTACTACAGAATGTCACTATAGCAAAAAATAGCAGGAACATTCTTTAAGCATAATAGAAAGCCTTTTTGTTCTGCATTCTTTAGAGTATGAAATGTCGGATAACGATCGAGAGTTGAATTGAAATATACAGTCAGATACGGATACACGTGATATGATGAATAATCACAAGTGCCCTATGAACTGAAGGTTTGATAATGCTGATTTTAATTAAAATTAACCTCATCAAAACTTTAGTTCATATAGCACTTTTGATTTGTTCAATAACTAAATTAGACTCTGAGCTGGACACAACAAAACAACTTTTTTTTGCCTTAAATGCTAAATTCAATTGTTAGTGCCCATTCTTGGAGGGAACTTCGATGACTTAGTGTCTATTCCCTCAGGGATCGGCACAGTAGTTGTATTGTTGGTATTTGTTGTTAATGAGTTTTTGATTGGTATAAAAAAGTAAAACAACTGCTAATTGACGATGGATATCCAGAGGATGTCCTTATCTCTTGTCCTTATCCTTTGAAGGAGAATTGAAGGAAACCCTAGTGTGGTGAATTTGCTTACTGTACCACAAATAATACTCACTAAGTTGATTGCTGCATACCCTATATCCCAGTAGTCCCTGACAGTTGACGCCAAGAAAATGCCACAGTATAATATGACGCGTATTTTAACCACCATGAAACAAGCTCGAACTACAATCATATATCAACCTAAATTATTAAGTTGAGGTATCCTTCACGAAGTTTCCAAATATCACTTAAAACCTTTCTCTATGTTGCTTTCGTACTCACTCTCAACTCTCGAAATATCTCTCTCCCTAACTCTACCGCCTGAGTCCTAGTAAACATAAATTCAATAGGCAAGCTAATTAACATGACAAAAGAACTTCCACACTAGCTAAGATTTCATCAGAAAAACAGTTTGGTACTGAAAATTGGCCGGTTTACCTAAGATTGCCTGGAATGGAAATATTGGATCAAAATTTGAAAACCAAGTTAATAAAACCATTACGTCTTGTTTCTATATTGTTAACCTCGTTGCGTGTTAAAATGCTAGGGCCATGCTATCATCCCTTAAGTTGATAGAGTTCCTACCACTCAAGAAAGTTGTGCAGTCTATGAATTGGTACATAGGCGCACTATGCAGAGACTACCTGATAGAATAAAACAACATTTTACAACGAGCATCAGGAAGAAAGGCAATATAGCAAGAGAACAATATTATCTGGACACGTTGTTGCAATGTGATCAATGAGTAAGAAAGTTGTTCAATTAACCCTTGTAGGTTCTTGAATAAGGTGTTTTAAGCTGAATAGATCATAAACTTCACTCATATGACGAGCGGGATTTTCAACAGCTTGATTCTCTATCCTTTTCGTTAAATCACAATTTTTATCACCAAAGAGAATTATTTCTTCATTCTCATTATCAAGGAAGGAAAGAAAAGTCTCTAACTTCGCAACTGACGTGATTGGATCACTGGGATATCTATACCAAGCTACGATGCATACCAAAAGTAGTTGGAACACCCACACACTTGTATTGACTTCCGATTCCTGGAGCGTCTCCGTGACACCAATTAAAATGTAAACCCCCTCCCACCCTCATGCAAGGTTGATGGGATAGCAAGAACCAGTAGTTTTATAAAAAAGTATCACTTTTTGCCTTCGAATTGCTCATATTTGCTTCATACAACATTGTTTATATGAAGAAGGATGCTATAGCTCGTCCATAGCGTAAATCATACCAAGTGTTCCAAGATTTTTGAAAGGCATTATAGTACGAAGAAGGATTTGTATTTTTGGGGCAGTATTTCAATGTAAATTAATCCTACGTCTTCAATAGGAACATCCATTCTTCGATTAAATCTGGTAGAATCCCTAACATAAACAGAAACTCCATCACCCCTTGCAGAGCGGTCTTATCGCTCTTCTTGGTAGCCTGTTATGGCAGTTAATTCAGAAGGGTAATTTCATTAAGGGCCAGAATATGAGCCTCAAGGGTATTTATTAATAACTTGAACTCATCAAGGTGACTACGATACCATTGATGTAAAGAGAAGCAATTGATTTCCACCCTTGAATTCACTCAGCTGATGAGACAGTCCAGGGTGGCCTTCAGAAAAGTTGTCAGAAAATTTTGCCCCCCATTACAAGCAGTGGGAAAAATGCGTTCCACTTCATCACTGTCAACAGGCACACTCCCATCACCCAGACCGAATGTGATAAACTAGATTTTTGATGAAGAATCTGATAACTTCAAAGGTAAGGTGCATTCCATCTTTATCCAAGTGTCGAAAAGTGATGTTACCATGGTCAATGACATCCCACCCCCGAGAGAGGAGATGTTTAATAGCTTTATTTATCTCAATAACGCCAATGTTTCTAGGTGTATCATAGCCTTGAAAGAACATAGATGAGGCTGAAATTTTAATTTCCGAGTTAATTTCTTTCAGTGATTTTGTCTGGCTTTACTCCTTTGAAAACATCCTTGCTTCCTATGTGAAATTATCACTTCATCAGCTTTTGATAATTCGCTTTTTATTGTCTGCTTGTAGCGAGATAAAATCTGATTACTTCGTGAGCCACATAGGCCCTTCGCTGAGATACTTTCTGGAAGCAACCTGCCATCATTAATTCTCTCTGCATTTGAATCCCTTGGAAGAAGGAAATTGATCTTTTGGCTGAAGATATTTTCAGCCGTTTCGGAGCTATGCAAATTTCTATTACGTTTGTTGCCTGCAGACTTCTTTACGACTTTATTCTTTTGATTCCATCGTCTGGTGCTGTTTTGGTCTTTTGTTTGCTCTTGTATATTGCTGTTTCTACTGTTGTAGGTGTTAAAGTGAGGATATGTTTCTGACTGTTGACGCTGTTATGCGAGACTGTAAAAGATGATGTTTTCTCCTTTATAGCTGACTTTGATGAAAAAAGAGTTCACTATATAAATACAAATAAGAATAAGAAGTAAGATAAGGTTTCCTAAGATTTCAATTGACCTCTTAAGAAAATATTTAAGAAGCATTCGGTATTGAAATGACTAAAATACATTTGTTGTTATAAATATATACATATTGACACTAGCCTACTTCTGTACTGAGATTTCCAAAATACAGCGGAAAAGACAAAATGGGTCATTTCCGCTTTTACCTCACATATTTTGATACCTGCATATAAGTATAAAACGTCTTCTGGCTGAAGTTCAATTTCTGTGTCTTCATCAATTCGTATAATGTAAATGGAATTCAGCGCGTAATCGTAGAAGTCAAAGAAATACCTAGCGTCTAAATTTCGTACAAAGAAATGTTCGGGCACCTCTTTGTCCGATAGTTTTGTCACCCCAGAAACTTCTGCATTTAATGTATAGCATCCTCTCCTCCTTCAAACAATTTTGTCTAAAGCAAATATGGATATCCCGGCTGAAACAATTGATGCATCTGTACAATGATACAAGTATCCCTATCGACACAACATTGTTTAAGGGGAAAGGAGTTTACACTTTAATTGCTATTGCGGAAGAGTGACAGAATTCGGAGATTCAAAGCATGTGTAGGTGTTCCAAGTACTTATGGCAGGTATTGTAGGTAAGTAGGGCGTACTATCCGGATACTAGTAGAGAGAAAAAAACAACTTGTTCCCCACACGCACCAGGAAGAAACGAACTACACTTACGTTCGAAAAGTATTTCACCACCTAGAACAAAATGGCTGCTAACAGAAGCAAGCATTTAAATTAGGCCACGAAAAGAGATTTATTGGAACCCTATCTAATAATTTCGAAGGCATTGTTTTGGCGGGAAAAATATCTCACGCCATCCTTTGACAAATGTAGAAAATATAGGATATGAATTCTTGCTCTAAGTTATGAAAACTATGTCAAGGTTAACAATGCCGAAAACACGAGAATTATCCAACGAAGAAAGATTAGCCATAAACTATCTAAGGGAAAGTGGGCTATCATTTCGAAAAATTGGAGAGCAGCTGAATTGTCATCATTCCACTGCGGTAAACCTTTACAATCAGTTTGTTTCCAGTGGTTGTATTGCGAAAAAAGCAAGAAATGGGCGTCCAAGTAATGTCAACGAAAGGGGAGAGAGGATAGTTTGTTGTGCGGCAAAAAAACTTAGGTTTGGAACTCTAAATGCAATTGTTGAAGAAGTTCGCCAATCCGATGTCTGCAAAACTGCTACTAAATATATTGTTAGAAAGATATTGCATAAACATAAGTTTTTGTGTCATAGAAGAAAACGAAAACCTTTTGTTTCAGGCAAAAACCGCCGGATCCGTCTTCAGTGGGTACGAGAACACAGTGAATGGTCCATTGACGACTGGAAAAATGTCATATCCTCTGACGAGTGTCGGTTTGGTTTAGGAAACGACTCAAAAACATTAAGAGTATGGAGAACAACTTCCGAGGCAAACAATCCAAAGTTCTTTCAGCCGACTTTTAAGAATGCAGTATCTGTGATGTTTTGGGGTTGCATTGGGCCTAACGGCATAGGCAGACTTGTGCAATGCGATCAAAGGATGAACGCCACACGATGTGTTTCTTTGCTTCAAGAAAATTTATTTGACAGCATCCGTGACATCCATGGCAATCAAGAAAATGCTTTCTTTTTTCAACAAGATAACGCACCTCCTCACCGGGCACAGCTAACCCAAAATTTCTTCAGACAGGAGAACATCAGACTTCTCCAGTGGCCTGCTCAAAGCCCTGATCTGAATATAATTGAAAATTTATGGCTATTTATCAAAAACAAGCTCAACAATGAAGCACGAGGCCCTCCAATAAACAGGGATAATTTGATTCACCTTGTTAATGAAATTTGGGCTCATACGCCAGAAGATTACATCCATCAACTTTATGCTTCCATTCCAAGGAGGCTTGAGGCTGTCAAAAACATGCGTGGCTACCCATCAAAATATTGATTAGCGATCTGTTTCATCAAAAGTTTTTCGCAACAAAGTTTAACTTTTCGAATCTTCAAATTGTACTTTTTTCATTGGCTGTATCTCGACTTCCTGTTGTTTTTGATTTGCTGTTGCAACTTGCATGTAATTTGCATAACCACGTGCCTAGTTGTTCGTCCGCCATTACATAATTTTTCGAAGTGGTAAAATACTTTTCGAACGTAAGTGTACTATAGAAGAACAGCAACCTCTTACCTGTAGAAACTCTAATTGTAGAACAAAAAGTGATTTGGCCATAGGAAAACACCTCATGAAATGTCCAGAATGCACAAAAAATTCACGGACGATACTGTTCGGATCATCCCGATAAGCAAGATCACCCTTTCAGTAAAATGCTCTGGAATCAGTTTACATGAACACTCAAGACCAAGTCTTGTATAAACAAACAGGCCCATTGGCCAATCAAAGGGCCAAATAGACGCATTATTCATCATACCACGCGTACCCACACCTAGCTATATATTTCGTTTCACCTCTCGTTCGCTATCCGATGGTTTTTACTCTGAAGAGTGTGGGAAGCTGTTCAGTATGCCTAAGCAGTGTTGCCGCTATTTCGGGTTGTATTGATAATCTACTTTAAAGGAAGAAACTGTCGCGGGAAGAAACTGTCGCGAAAAGTAGCGAATGATTTGAATTTTTTGAGTGTAAACTGTCGCGGGAATTAACTGTCGCGAACGCTGGAAAATTTAACTGTCGCGGGAATTAACTGTCGCGAATTGCTGGATGAGTAACATTTTTCGGTTTCTTCTTTCCACGATAGCCGAATCTTAAACAAAACCAAATAAAACTTTACGACAATTGAAAATGTGTGAGCTCACTGATACTTTAAACCAGAATATTGGCAATCAAAACAGAATATCACAATCTGATTACGAGAGTCCGTTAGGTAGAAATATGAAGCTTTTAAATTCACCAAAAACAATTGCAACGATACACGCTTTTTTATAAGTATATTTGGCTCCAGTTTCAGCTTGGCATTTCATATTTCTCAGGTTTTCTTATTTGTCCAGACTACATTAGAGAAAGTGATATTAATGCCGTTGAACTAGCTCTATTATATTATATGTGTTTAATCTTATGTGTGCTTTATTTATCCAATGGAAGCCACTAAGGTGTGTCATATGTTATCAATTATTTCTTCAATTATGCTTGGTTTAGAAATGTAACTCTGATGGATGCAGACACGATAAAAGAGACATGTTGTTTTCGAAAATTGTCTTTAAAGTTCGTGTTTTGTACCTGACGGACCCGCAAAATTTTTAAAAAATTTAAGAATTGTGTTGAAATTTCCCTGAAAAATTTAAAAGTCGCGAGGATTAACTGTCGCGAAAGGGCCAAAAACGATCTTTCGCGGAAGAAACTGTCGCGAAAGTCGCGAGATTTCTCTCGCGACAGTTAATTCCCGCGACAGTTTCTTCCCGCGACAGTTTCTTCCTTTAAAGTATGTCATCCTGAAAGTCTATTCCAAGAAGTAGCCAAATTTTTATGACGTCATATCTAACAAAAGAAACCATTCATCACTCAGGTACGATTTCTATCAATCAATAGATCTTGTGCTACTGTTTCTGTAAATGCAAATATTGATGGTGCTAAGTAGTATGTTTGTAAGCTAATGGTGGAAATACGTGTGATATTCTGCATGTTGGCAGTCATCATTTATCCTACTTCCGCGGAAAATTAGGAATTTTTCATTGGTCGAATTTGCAGAAATCTTATATAAAACATTAGTTTAGGCTCTTACTTAAGCGCTTTGAAGAAAATCCCTTCTTAGAAGTGATGGCAATGAGTTGGAAAAGCATCCACAAACAGAGGCAAATTTTGTAATTAGCTAATCAAAAGGCATTCTCAACAGCCAATCAGAATCCTAGATGGTGACGTCACTTTGTTTACATTTTGTCTGCCACCCCCTCTTCACAATGGAAAAAACATAGTTGTACAAAAATAAGGTCATCACCAATACGTGCTTGCTTGAAACTCTCCCATTTTTAGCAGCATTTTTGTAAGAAAATAAATTATGAATTCCTCGCGGCCCTAAGCGATATCTGCACCTAATTTGTCTACAGCAACCTTCAAATTTCATCCTTCTTAAGTTGTATATCAAATAGGTATATGTACCCAGGAAAAGTGGTTCCCAGCCCCAGAAGATCTGTTCATAATTCACTATCAATACCACCAAATTCCTGAAGAGAACCCTTTCTCGATAGCCTCTTTTTTCCATTTAAATCTTATAAGAATTTTAAAACTACAACTTACTTTGGTTACACTGTGACCAAATACAACAAAAAAGGACACTAAGTTTTCTCGCTCCAACAGAATATGTTGCTTACAACTCAACATATGTGCAACAAGATAAGTAAAGTTGGTGTCAAAAAGATGTTGAGTCTTTGTTCAGGAAGTAGACAAGGTAAACATTGGGCAGGTTTTGAGTGTACCAAATGATTCTAAATCTATAAAATGAATACATGCACATGCACATGACCAAAATTCTTAACAACTAAAGTGAGATAAAGTTTCTAAAACTATTAGTCAAATAAAGCAACGAAAAGAAAGAATAAAATAGGTGGCAGGCTGCTAGTAGTCTAAGAAGCTCCAAGAATACACCAAGAAGCCATAGCAAATTTTATATTCACTGTAATTCACCGAACGGAAACCTTATAACTCTGTTTCACTCAGCAATAAGTTTGTTGTGAAAGATGCTGTCTTGATGAGGCAAGTCTAAGTTAAAGAAGGGTATTAGTTTTCTTTGTCCTACTTCTCTTGCTGGTTTTGTCACAGGAAATGTATAAATCATTTCCTAGTTTTCTGGGGTGGGAAGAGACAGTTCCAGTTATAATAAGAAATTAATTTCAATTCAAGGATGCTATTGAGAAAGGGTTCTCTTGAGGAATTTTGCGGTATTGATAGTGATTTATGTACAAGTCTTCTGGGGTCGGGAGCTACTTTTCCTGGGTGCCTAGACCTATTTGACATACAATTTAGGAAGGATGAAATTTAAATGTCGCTGTAGAAAATTTTCATGGAGCTATCGCTTAGGGCCGCAAGGAATTCATAGCTTATTACATTAGGAAACTGCTGCCGAAAACTGGGAGAGTTTCAAGCAAGTATGTATTGATGATGGTCTTTTTATGCAGCTATGTTTTACCATTGCTAGAGGGGGTGTCAGGCAAAATGTAAACAAACAACGTCACCATCCACTCCAGGATTCTGATTGGTTGTTGAGGATCGCTTTTGATTGTCTGTTACAAAATTTGCCTTTGTTGCATCCACAATGAATGAATGGAGTGGAAATCAAAACAAAAATTTGAATTCTTATAAACACCATGACAAAATTGAAACAATACTCAAGAGATAGACACATCTGGGATTTGCATTTTGTCAACAGCTGAAAAGTTGAATATGCCAATGTGTTTGTAGGTGACAGCTGAGTGTTTGAGATGCAAGTTTTGTGATGGAATGAATGTGCATGAAACTGACAGACGAAGCTGAATGACAGAAATTGAAGTGTGCAGTTCATGACGATTAATAACAAAAGATGGCAATTCTTTGTGATGTGTAATTGAAATAAAAAATTGTGTCGTCATTCATTGATTGCACTGAGTAAGGCTGTCATTGGTATACTTTTGTATATTTCTCAAGCCTGCTGAGGAGGACATCCGAGGTGGTAATTTGGGATTATCCGTAAGAGTCCAGCTATTGCGAATGAGATGAAAATGCTGATCTTAAGAAAACCGTCAGCATAGGTATCATCTGCAAGAAAGGGTAAAGACTAGAAGATGAAGAGCATTTAGTTCAGTTATGAAGATGATGAACAGAAAAGTAGAGATAACATAGCAATGACGCACACCTGAATTGATATAACGAGGCTTAGAAAAGAAGCAGTCTATCCAAAATGCAAGTGACCTGTGAGACAGAAAGTTATTAATTCATTTAACTACTATCTTTCTGAAGCACTCACTGAGGATATTCTTATCCGTCTCTGTGATAGCAACTTACTGGGGCATATACACTGACTTTATTTACTGTGACTACCTCTATCACCAGTTTCATCAACATCAACCTGTCAGATCCTCAAACAGATCCAAAACAGAATTTGTCCTCTTCGGAAGCTATCAGAAGTTAGCAAAGCCGATGAATTCGAGATTAATATGAATAATCAAAAGAGTGTCAAATCAGACAGAGACGAATACCTTGGGGCATAACCGTCAAGAATCAAGTTGCTTGCAAGAGTGCGCATGAATATCAGCCCTACAACTGCTGAAACCATATATAAAATAATGATTCTACCTATATTCTTATACTGCAGCAATATTAACATTGGAATTTTAGACTCACTCAAATCTAAGCTCGAAAAACTTCAAAATCGAGTAATGAAAATTATTAATGGTCATAAAGGCAAAATTAGTCTTCCATCACGTAATCTCGTACGAAATAAGCGATGTGCACTTGAGGTTTTCAAGTGTTTAAATGGTCCTGCCCCCAGGATGTTAGAGAAACATTTAAAAAGACTGGACCATCAAAAGGACACTCGAGGCAAAAAATCAAATCTCGTGTTTCCTTGCATAAGAAGAGAAACGGCCCGGAAAGCGTTTAGCTATCAAAGTGTTAAAATAGACAACTGATTGCCACCTGAATTGCAAAATAAGAACTCATTTGTAAAATTCAAGAAGGGGTGTAATGACTTTGATTTTAGCTTTTAATAAACCTTTATATTGTAAATTGCAGTTTTTACTTCTTTATGTTGAACCCAGGTCCTTGATTTATGCTTTTAGCTGACCAAGTAAACCTGTACAAATATTGATATATTATTAATAGTAATAGTATTATTACCATCAGAGTGAGGTGCTAGATATGTCTCGTTTAAAAATTTATAAATCTATACTGACTAGAGATTCTTTTTATATTATGTATTAACACAAAAGAGCTATAACTAGTCTATTCCTACACAATGGCGCCACAGAATAGTGGAAAATTCCCACCTGTTTGGAGGTGGCGGTAAGTACCATTAAAATACGAATACGTTAGTAAAGGTATAATAAATTTTGCTATAAAATCTCCATGCGTATATGCCAAATCAAGCAGAGCTCTCTTTAAAGACGTTGAAAGCATTGTACTATTTAGAATTCATCATCGTTTACCTGGATGCAATTTGTAGGACATTGACGTTACTTTAGAATGTTGTAGCTTGCTGTAAAATCTGCAGTTGTATGAAAATATTTCATATCTCTAAGTAAAGTGGTAATAGATCAGTTGTTGACAAACAGGTCATTTTTCAATATCTGGATCCCATTAATCATAAGTAGAGTTGCTTTTCAATTCTTTTATGCCATGCAATGAAAGTTTGAGCTAGGAGAGGAGGTTTTGGAAAATAAAACGTAACAAGAAAGTTCTACTACATTGATCCAAAAAATACTGAGTCCCCCTACAACACCCAGGAATAACGTAGCACAGCCCCTGTAAATGGTCATGGGTATAATTTGATTCGACGCAGGTCTTATTAGAAGGAAAAGAATAAAGGCACTAGGACTACTATCAATAAATTACCAGATTTGCTAGATTTTATGTGGGTAAAAACTATTGGCTTGCACTCCTCCCCCTGTACAAGGAGCAAGCTATTCCATTCATAGTCAGCATGGAACTAGTAAGTATGTTGAAATTAAACAACTTTTAGGGTAAAAGATTTCTTTACCTACATTTAGCATTACAAAATTTTCGTCAAGAAATGCTTAAAAAGATCTGCTGAAAAGAATGAACTTAGAATCGAGTTAGTCCAGTATTCGTGCTTGTTGCGGGTGAATTCCGAATTATTGTTCTGAAAGACTGTTAAACGGATACTTGTAATTGTGTTGCTAAAATAGTCCTTTGTATTCGTCTCGTTATTAATTTGCATAGTACCTATTGTGTTTGTTTCACGGTTGATTGGCATTTTCACACCTACAATTTAGATGTTTGTCTAGCAGTGGTGTCAGTTGGTTGATTGTTGTATTTTAGCTTCGGTTCGCTTCTCGCTGTGGAAAAGTCGTTCGTAATATTTTTGCTCCAATATATATGACCTAAGTTATTAGTGCTTTGGTAGGGTCATATTTATTTCGTTCAACTAGCTACAAGGACACACGGATTGTAAGTAGCTTATTATTGGCATTAATCGTTCTTTTGTATTTCGTTTCATAGCATACTTACGCTGTTGCTTTGCCATTCGTTACCTTTTAGTAGAACGAATGTTAGTATATTTTGTTTATTTTGTTTACAGTAAACCATTATCTGTATGGCCAACATAGTATGTGTTAAAAAAGTCTACGTGAGTTGGTATCAGAATGAGTTTGAATTTCTGTAGCCTGTGAGTTATAGTGCTAAAACACCTAACTTTGTATTGCAGTTTTTCAGCAGTTGAGCTTCCATTATTTTCATTAGTCTTGCTATTAAAAAGACACCTCCACACAGGACAAACTAATACTAAACACGTCGATTTGGGGGGGGGGGGTAGGGGAGTTAATGCTGAGACAAGGTTATAAATCTTGCAACTTTACATGCGCCCTTACTTTCAAGTACCAGTACTATGGGCATTCTGGGTTTTTGACATAGATTGCGGTATGAAAATGGTTGAAAACCACCGAAATAGGAGAAAATGATTTCTTACTTTATGCCCAAAAAGATATTTTAGTGGTAAAATTATCATTGCTACAAAAGCTAGCATACTACAGCCTCTATGTATTTGGTAAAATGATAGCAATAAATATTCTAATTTTTCTCTATCTTTGTAAGACATTATTATATGTTCTTGTCAGGCAGTCCAGAACTCAGTGACCCATTGAGAGATTCTTTTTAGGTTGCTTAAACGTAAACGTCTCATTATACATTGCAAAATCCAGTGCCTCTCGAAATGATTAGTATCATTGGCGTGCTTATTGAGGCAAAAATGTCCTACATAGCAGCAAAGCTTTTTCACAGATTATCTACTAGAGAGCAATAGCACCAGTGCCTCCAGCAAATGTACAACTGCCAGAACTGTAAGTAACATAAAGCAATAAATCAAAGCAAATGCAATCGTGCTATAAAATATCATGAAAAAGTGATCTAAAATGGCAACAGTAATTCTAAGTTGCAGATAAAAGCCAATATGCAATTTTTATATAAGTATGCAACGAATGCGTTACTGAATTGCAATTGAAATGTTTAGTAAACATGTACGAATGGTAATGTTGTCATATATTCGTGGACCGCGATTGAGGGTAAAATGCAATGTTATAGAATGAGAGAAATTGTCTCTTGGAAAGAGACCAGAATACAAGATTACACTGCCCCACTCGCTCTCGTTTGATGTGATAACTTCATTATATATCTAACGGAAAGAGACCAGAAATATATGGGCATAGATCAAGCATCACTATATAAAGATATGAAAGTAACATCGTACCAAGGGCCAATAGAACGTCTATAGCAAAGGTTGCCAAACACGTCTAGGACACGAGCCACATATGACAATTTGTTATGAAATCTCTTACTGCTGCAACAGACAGATAACTTTAAAATCTACTAAATGGTTTGAATCCATAGTCTAGTAAAGTAGACTAGCAGAGTTTTGATTTGCTCTTGTCTGTTAATTGATAAATCTTGTCCTTATTACCCACTAACTTACATATGTCCCTTGAGTTAGAAGGTCCATTTCAAAAAGGTGCATGTGGCTTGTGAGCTCCGGATTCGGCACCTCTGGAATACATTATTGTAGCATTTAGTGTTCCAAAAAAGCGTGAATACAAATGGTGTGCAGTCGAATTGAATATACAACATTTATGAAAGCAAACAATTAGAATGATTATATGAATACATTGAGAAAATAGAATCAGCGAACACCTATCAAAGTTAATGCTACTCTATACTCTTAGACCATAGATGATGGTAAAATTGTATCTAGTGATGGACAGAAATAAGCACAAAATGTAGATTGCCCAACAGTATAGGCTTGCGAGTCAGGGGGGTGCGATGCTGCACCCCAACTCAGTATAGCAGAAGTCCACTTGACATTGGAATTTTTTTCAGAAAAGCCCTAGTTTTTATCGAAAATAGCTTCATCTCAATACAGCTAGATAAACATCAACATAGCAGACCATCACTCACACTGACCCTCTTAAGCCTGTCTAAGCGCATTCGACTTTTCACTGGACTACGGAAGAATTTTTTTGAGTGATGATAAACATTGTCGAACAGGGATATTTACACGCTCTCTGTTGTTCATTCGACTTCGACGTGCAAAGAAGAAAGCTTCTTTACAGGTCGTTTAGTCCTGTTCAAACGCTCTCGAATTTCAACTTGTAGCTGCAACTAGAACTGACGTCAGTTTTCATTTGGTGTTCAATTTTGGCAGGAAAGATAGCAAGAAGATAATGTGCATACCTAAAGTCGTGTTTTGTCCAGGAGCTATCAAACACACTCGAATATACTTAGAACAATAGAAATTTTGAGTAAACGTTTTGAGACTGTTAAAACAGTGCTCGACAGCTCTCGCTTGCTGTCACATGCCCTCAGCTGCCTTCTTGTACCATCGATTGATTGTTCAAGGGCTCTCGATTGGTATTAAACATCAGTTATTCAGGCGGATAGTCAGTATATTGCTAACAATAAAATTTTTGAGGCTCATGGTAAAGAGCCAAAAGTACCCTTAGCTACCATGATTTAGTGTATACACCATGATAATATAACAGCAAGGATCAGCTAATCGTATCAATGTCTAAAGTTACAGCATATTCCAGGATAGATGGGTGTTTTGAGAGTTACATCATATAAGCACAGCCAAATTCCATACCCTATTCAAGGCAGTCAGAACTCCTTTCACAAAAAGTCTTTTATTTTCCAGACTAAGTAGCTCAAGGTTTTCTGACCAATTTTTACATTTTTTCTGCAGTTTTTCATTATACCAAAGAAATTACATAACATACTTACAGACAAAGAAGGAGCGACAGCAATGAGAGTGTGAAAAATTTCCCCGGCCAGACAAAAATTACTTGACTTTTCCAGATTGTCCAGCTTTTCTAGACTTCTGAGAACCCTTTATTTTAACAATACTAGACATAAGATATTCTTTGTATGCTTTGATGTCATGCATATCAATGCACTTATCATACTGCAGATTGATGATTTCTAGTATTTTTGTTCTAGCAATTCAGAAGTCAGGATTGGACAAAGAGTATAAGGTTTCAGAAGTGATAGTAAGTATGGTTTAAGGCCTAGTTGATACAGCGAATTTAGAGCACAGCGAGTTAAATTCAATTTGAAGCGCTGATAATGAGCTGTTAGAGCACTTCGAATTTAAGTGTGGATTCAGACGTGAAATTAAATGATTTTAGATATCATCAACTCACATCACATGATACCTGAAAGATAGAAGGTGAGGAATACATTCCTGAGAATTGAGTTATACTTTAATTTTTAGTTTTCTTCGTTAAATTAAAGCATTCTAGGACAATATGAACGTGCCATCATCATGTAAAGGATACTTCTGTTCAATTTATGAAAGCAAAGCTTTACTGTAATATCACCCTTCCTTCAAGGTAATGGAGCTTTTCGACTGTATAACCTAAAATTTACGGGATTACTAACAACATAATGGAAAGCCACTCAACTTTATCAATCAACTTGTGCTCTAACTGTCTACCAACAATCCACTGTTTGGTTTAATTTGCATTCATCTTCGAGAAATTCGCTAACCAGTGAGGTAACCCACTCAAGTTTGATAAACCGAATAAACGGAAATCATAAAAATCAAAACGATTAGCAGCGATTAACACGGAGTCTAGGGACCATCGATTTATATATTTTCCACTTCAACTCGCTTATAATTCTCTTGTCAATGCGCATCGAATTCTCGCGTTGCTCTAAATTTAAAAGTTATTTTCAAACAGCGCATTGTCAGGGAATTAAATAAGCACTTAGAAATATTTTGATGTCCCAATTTAATTCACTACGCTCAAAGTGTGCTGTATGAACTAGGCCTAAGAGCAAAGAAAGTAAGAACTAAAATACAGTAGTATAAATAACTGTAATTCGGAACAATATTAGTTGAGTAAACATCATGCAGTGCAAACAGGTAGGTGCATATTCTTATACATAGCTCGAGTCTCTTGATTCGATTAGCATCTGAAGCATTGAAGACATTTTCTTGTTCTGCTCCCAAATATCATTCATACTAGCACAAAATAAGAACATAATCACAGATGACTATATATGAAACGGGAAATTTTCCAGCCTATAACACTTACATCAGAAGGATTCTTTCTCAAGGAATATTGTTTTAATAAGTATAAACCGAAATGATTTTAGTATGAATAACATCCTCTTTTAGATCTGATTGTTGGCAGATAACAATAATTCCATTACCCTTTTACCACAAAATACAGCTAATGTACTTAGCATATTTTCTCTATACATCCAGCTTATGGATAACTCTCAATATGCATATATCTCAAATGACTGTTGTTCAATATGTCGATTTGCAAAATCTATTCTTGGTCCATCAATCATTTAGTGGCTAATGTTACAAGCTCTACAGTATATAGTATGCTACAACACTTGAATTGCATTCAATTTAAGAACCATGATTAAGATGCAAGAATGTATATGAAGCCTAGTTACACAATTAAATGGATGGTTCACATACCGCTTGTCCAGAGCCGAGTGCTTTTCTGATACCCTAGGAAGTAATAAGACGCATATACGTGATCTCATTTGGACACTGATATTGTAGTGTAGACATAATGTACTCAGGGGCAGATCTAGCCATAAAATCTGACTGTTGCTGAGGATAGGGGCGTGGTCAGTGACTTTTAACGTTAGACCACACCCTTCATATATACAATGGAAAAACATGAAGACTAAGATACATTATATGTTAGTTGAATTATGTACTATGATACTCTCAACGCAAGTATGACTGCATATATTTTGAAGCATTTCAAAAGCTATGCTTTTCTTCTAAACAAGTAGATTGGGGTACTTTCGGAAAGGGAATGAGTTGTTACCTTCATATGAAATATATCTTCACCTTAGTTAACCGCAAGTGAAAAATTGACTTCATCAATAGATGATCTATATTCACAACTTCATAATCCCCCATATACTTAGAAAGAAATCTTGTGCTTTTCAAAGAGCTATTTCTTGATGCAAGCTGAGATATACCAAATATACAGTTAAAATTAGGTTGGAAGCAAAAAACCCGATTGAACGTTATTTGCAAGAATTTAAAGTAAATGTAGTCATCCAACAATGAAAGCCTTCTATTTCCCTTTCGAGCAAAGCGTTCAATGACTTCGTCAACATCTAACTCAATTTCTCTATGGACGTTAAGCATTTTGGTGCTTAATTTGAAGCTGTCACCATATTGGGAAAAGAGAATCGGTCTATAGCAAGGAGTAACTCTTGCATAGTTGTAGGCAGTGCACCATCTATTCGAAGACAGTATTCACCCCACATATCAAGTTCCGTAGAAAGGAAACGAGGCTCAGGAAGGTCGTCTTTGTATTTCTGCAGGAGCCCTCGAAATCCTGTTTGCCAATCTAAATTTGATAAAACGTGACAAGGCATACCATAAAGAGCGTCCATTACATCAAGGTTAGAAGATGCAAAACGAGAATTTATATGACCTATTGAATTGTCTAGGAAAGGCACTGAGATAGTTCTGCGAAAGTATTCAGATGAGGAATTTGAAGGGGTATCATCACGATAGATTTGTTTCGAGGCTGTTCTTGGTTTTTCTGGTACTGACTCAGTAGAATTTGTTATTGCGACTGCCTCTTCGAACCACAACTTATGCTTTTCGTCAACACTACAACGCATCTTTTCTAGCATTACATAAAGCAGAGAAACTTTATTTCGAGCAGTACCAGGATCATAGGAAGCAGTTTGGAGCTGTTTTGTGAGTGGCCTTGTAACTTCAAGACATCGAGATACGATCACAAGGGTATTGACAAACTGAAAGGTAACTATGTAGTGGTAAATATTAACTGCTTTCTGCGTTGATTCGTAATTCCACGTACCATCAACATTTTGTCGAATTACGTTCAAAGAAGCAATAATAGCGGGATACAATTCAGCAGTTATTCCGAGACCATATATTCGTGCAACCCACCGTATACCACAAACATCAATTAAGTGCGTATAAAGAGCGTCTGGCAACAATTCCCTGATCTTTCCTGTTAGTAATTGGGATCTCTTTGGGGAGTTATTGAAAAAGTCCCATAACGCACGAACTTTATTCATCACGTTCTTAACTATCTGAATTTGACAAGAGGCTGCTATACAAAGATTCAAAAGGTGAGAATTGCAATGTACATATACTGCACTTTTGAACATTTGTTGGATGCGAGAGGCAGTTCCAGAAATTCTGTCAGCCATATTGCCAGCACCATCATAGCCCTGCCCACGACATAATAACAGACAGTCCATGGCCTTGGATAGTATGCAATAATTTGTTAGTAATCATCAAACCAGGGAGACCACGATCTAAAGTAATGAATCCAATGAACTCTTCCCTGATGGAACAATTTCTATATATGTATCGAATAACTAGAGACATCTGCTCCACACTCGATCTATCTGTGTCTTCATCCGCTAAAATAGCAAAGAACTTTGCCTCTTTGACTTCATTCAAAATTTGTTCCGTTATCAATTCACCACAAATGGTAATTATATCATTTTGCGTTGTTTTCGAACGATATGTAGCATTCCTTGGAATTCCATGCATATTTTGCAGCTGGATATGTTCGCTATATTTTGCCCCATATTTTAAGATTTCCTGAAAATTACCTGGTTTACACTGTCATCTTCATAGTACTTTGAATCATCACGATGGCCTCTAAGTGGGATGTTCTGTTTCCCACATAATATTATTAGATCAACAATAGGTCTAAGGTACTGCCTATTTTTTGCGATTTGCTCCCTCTTACACGTATTCATAAGGAGGTCAACTGAGGTGGTTTTGTTTTGCGTAAAAGATCATGGTAGCTGTTCTATGAACACTTGATTTATCTTCATGTTCTCTTAACCTTTGCAATGTAGAGGACCAAGTGTTTAATGGAGCTCGGGAATAAATCTAGCAACTTGGAGGCATTATGAGTGCTTTCTCCGCCAAAAAGAACACAATTTATGCAAAAGAGCTCCACTGAGCACTTCTGAATAAACAAGCCAAGGAAACATTAAAAACCAGCTGTATCAAAACTTCCTATTACTTCTGTCGATTGGAAACTCATGTGTCTGCACTGGTTTCCAATGGTTGGACAGCAAATCAAATTTTAGATTGTCAGCAAGAGAAGGAGCTTTAGCAATAAGCAGTCCAATGTCACTTGAGAACCGAGGAGTAACACTGCTGTTCAAGGAAACTGGCTCACAAACAGATACAACCGAAGAAGAGATATCCCCAAAAGAGGGTCCAGGGTTATTATTCACCTGGGCCCTTTGACTAGTAGACATGCTTGTGTCTAGGCAGGGATCCATCTTCTTTGCAACTATTTCATCAATTGTTAATTGCTTCCTCTTACTAGACAGGAGGATACATGGAAGCTTAGATGGCGTCACACAAGCCTCAATTTCACTGAATACAGTATTTCCATAGCTCTTTGTGAAACCAGCTGCCTTCAGTTCTGGAGAGACAGCAGGAGATTTGCTACTACAATTAACATTATTAATTGCAATATTAACATTAACATTATTATGCAATATAATAATATGCAATGTTAGTATGCAAACACATAGCAAAGGCATTTTTCAATCTTGTAAAAGCACCAGCTCTGTGCTGTTCTTCAATCAGAGGATGTTTACGATAATATAATGAGTTGCAATATAGCTCAATACTTGTAAGGCATCTTAAACAAGTGGATAATTTTTCATTGCCAACCAGTGCAATAGAAGCTGCATTATATAGGCAATTGCCATTTGCTGTTGTTCTATAGATAAGAAATTAAGAGATGCTTATAGATATGAGTATGTTACCAAATATTTTTACTGAAAATGTTATCCTGTATAAATATGGTAGATTATTATTATTATATTACCAAATCACTAGAGTGAGTCAATGTAATACACTATTACATTGGACCATAAGTCTGTTAGACACTAAGCTAGGATGACACATAACTTCTAAGATCTTTCAAGAAATATAATCCCACCAACTGTAGTTTTCCAAGACTTCAAAGGAAAAGCACAGAACCATGTCAAAAAATAAGTACCAAGAAATTTAATTCTCCTGCTCAGTTCCTGCAACAAAGCTCTGAATAATATTCTATTGACAATAACACTAAGAAGCTAGATACATTTTTACACTGAGAGTATATTTTGAAGTTGATGAGTACAATGTTAATGGCATATATGCTATCTAATATATCTAATTTGTCAACCAAATATGAACGAAAAGAAACACCAATAAACAGTCCAATAAATATAACTAAGGGAGCAAGTTATATTTCATCAATTACATGACAAAAATGCATTGAACAGCCGTAGCTAAATTCTGTAGAATGTGACACATCGTTCTTATGAATGTCATCAGTTGCAAAAGCATTACCAAATGAAACAGCTTCTAGCACTGGGGGTATTACAGAACATACCATAATACCAAAAAAGCAGATACTATACCCAAAGCTAGACGCCATGAAATGTTGATATAGGGTATAGCTACTTCCAAAAATTCCTGGAGCACATTACTGGTAAACCCCAAGCGAGTTGTTGGTTCGGACAGCACTTCCACTTGCTTACTGGTTCATTTAGATAAAACTAGGATATGGTAATAATTGCCAACAGTAACAAAAGCAGACAAAATTGCTGACGATGAAGAATTTGGGCATCATACCTTAGAAGCACATTAATTGGCATTAATAAGGACAAGAATATAGAATAAAATAGCACAGAGTCTTTAAACATACTTGACAGGCTTGCGATTCTCTAATCTCCTCTTTTGGCTCTCCGGCAACTGTAGCATCGAGAGCTGACACATTTCTAAATCAGGTTTACTACGGTGTGTTGAGGCAGCTATTTCATCTTGCAGTAAAAGTAATAAATTTATGTTGAAGATTCTGGATCTCAAGTGATTTCCAACCATTACATAGTGCTTCTGTAACTTCTCTCAAAACACCCGAGTCACAGTGAGCAGCCATTTTACGCTAGTTTGAGACCGTGCTGCTATGTGCCTCGTTTTAAGCTCCATTCCAGTCAGTCCGTGATTTCTTGAGTCCATGAGTTCCTTCACGATGTTTTACTATTCAAAATGCCAGTGTGGCTCGCGCCATGACCTAAGTTGCGTCATTTGAGCTTGTGATTGGTGGAGGGGTAAAATTCAAAATTCTGATGTTACTCACCGTGGCTCGTGCCAAAACAAAGATATAAATGCAAACTTCTGATTGGTAGAGAGCGATTATTTAAATTGAACATGTTGCTCACCGTGGCTCCCGCCATAAATACCCATAATAAAATGTGGACTACTGTTGCTCAAGCCATTTTGTAAAAATACAAAATCCTTGGCAAATTACTGGTTGTCCTACCCAACAATACTGTATCTTATTGGCTCGAAGTTGTAGTGGATGTCCTAAGGCCACTGATCCATTCAGTAATTTAATCTTCCAACGATAAGCTTGGATACGAGGAGCGAGAGAACTAATGACTCCAAGACTACGATAGTTTTATTTTCATTCACATTTAGGTTCAGACAGTACTCCCACTACGTGCGGTGCTAAAAATCTGACTGTGGCTTAAGCGACGCTCGCTACACCTTGGATCCGCCCCTGGTACTAGTTCAAACAACATTAGTTATATCCACAAAAATTACTTAGACTTTGATATATATTTCTTCTAGTTCTAGTTCTTCTAGTTCTTCTACTTCTAAGCTATGGAATGAGTTACCAAGGGAAGTAAGATTTTCATCTTCCAAATTTTTATTTAGAAAAAAATTAAAAAAGCACCTTTATAACACAATGTGAAACTTCAATTTCAAAATTTTGCAAACAATTGTTTCAAATTCAATCTAAGATAATCTGCAACTCCAGAAAATGAAGCATTTTTTTCCTTTCAATCGTGTCTCTTAATCCAAAATAACCAAACCAAGGGGGGGCTTGCTCCTTGATTAGTCTACCTATTGAGTGAGCTCCTCCTAAGAAATTCAACAAACTTACAATTTATGCTAAATACTTTTATATTTATATTTATGTTTATCTTCTGTAAATACGTTTAATTAGTTGAATTGTTGTTATGATTATAATTGTATTTCAATATTGTTAGTTAGTTTAGTTTAGTTGAATTTTGAATTTTGAATAAAATGAAAAATGAAAAAGTTATATTTAAGTACAAATGATCAATGTAAATTATCCTCATAGATACGGAAGTCAAGAAAGCTGACTTACATTCTTCTAGCATAAGAAGACATGCCTTGTTTGTAATCAAACGTTAAGCTACAACATAGATAATAAATAAGCGTTTCCTGTTTGCCATGCACGTCAATTTCCACCTAAATCAAACTTCCTGCAACACAACATCTACATGGGATTCACACCTTGAGTAGATTATCACAATAAAACTTAAGACAAGCAACGATATTGTGATCATAGTGATATCTTTTCTATGATCTGTGCACGAGTAGCTCTGCATTGATTAAACAATCACTCGCAGTATATCAAATTCTGCAAACTATTCTATATTACCTCTTGTCTATAGCAGAGAGAGAATCGGACACTGCAACAACACTGCAAAAGAGATATTGAAGTCATGCTCAAGTGAATCAAAGAAATACTTGCATATCAAGTCTCAGTTATGTATTAGACAAGCATTAGTTAAATCACTTCTGTTGAAAAATATCGGATATATTAAATATGTTACAAATTCAATATGGTACAAATCTCATTTTCCAAGCAAGTAACATTCACCGGAAAATGTACACATTGTCTAGTTTACTTGCCAATGCATGATATGTATTGTGTCTCTTGCTTATCGTACAAAGACCGATTTAATTAATGGTTGCACATTGTGGTAAAGAGAATTATGACTATACTATACAGGAAAACAATTTTTATCATTGATAGATACAGTCCGATACATCGTTGATAAGGTTTGAAGCCCTGTAAAACATACTAGTCTCATGAGCACACATATTATATTAACACGTTGCATAAAGTGCATTTGTCTTCAACATCAAAGATAGAATCCATTACTCCCCATAAATTCAAATCCAATTACACATTCGTCAATAAATATCAGTGTCAGTGATTTAATTAATTGTGAATTTGACAGTTTGATCTGTAATTGAGGAACAATTGCTATAGTAGATAAGGCATATCTGTGTATAGCGAGAAGGTCATCTAAATAAAGAAAGCCTATAATGTGTGCTCATTATATATATCACAGGCCTTCATGCTTTATATGACAGTATGGCTCGTTAATCAATTCACAAGTAATATTCTGAACTCTAAATGAAGCAAACAAATTACAGGTGTTGTAGTACTGTCCATCTCAGAGAGATAATCTTGTTGTAAGACTGGAGTTGAAACCTTATGATACAAGTGTTATACGGATAGTGTACATACCGCTTGTCCAGAGTAGAGTATCGTTCTGATGTGCTGTGAATGAATAAGAGAAATATAGGAAGCTTCATTTACACAGTTGCATTAACGTATAAAAATAGTGTGTCATGTCGAACAACATTAGCCCTTTCCACAAAAGGCTATATACACTTTGATATATGCGTTTTTTACTTCGTAGAAAGGTACAATTGATCAAGGTAACATGTCCTCTTAGATAGGAGCATACGTTTGCTGGGTTGTCGTTACCTTCTCTGTACCCATGCAAACCTCTTCTTTCTGTTAGTAATAGATGGGCGATCGAATAAGTACTAGTATATTTTATGGCATGTATGTTTAGCCTTATAGACCTTAAGTTTCGCGTAACTCAACATGTATAAAAGTAATCAAATGTTCAGTGGTTTACTATAATACAAACTTGTGACAAGAAATAATACTGTCATTATAGTGATATGTGTTCTATCATATGTGCACAAGTAGTTATGTATTGATTAGACAAGTACTGGTTGTGTAGCAAAGTCTCCTAAATATTCTATATTACCTCTTGTCCATAGCAGAGAGAGATTCAGATACTGCAACAACACTGCAAAGGAGACATTTAAGTTATTCCCAACAAGTTAAAGCGGTAATTTTATAGCAACATCGTAGCTACACAGTAAATAAACATTAGTCAAGTCATCTCTGGTGGAAAATGTAGGAAATTTTCAAATTGTTACAGATACTCTCTGTTGTTATGAATGTATATCCATTAACTAGGCATTCATTGAAGCAAACAGAGGTACATCTCAGTTTACCAACAAGTAAAACAAACAGGAAACTGTACACATTCTCTGGTGCATTTGCCAAAACATGATACATGGTGTGTCTTTTTCTCACCATACAAAAAGCTGAGTGTATTAATGGTAGCATGTTGTTGGCAAAGAGTACCGTGGGTAAACTGAACTGCAAGAAATTTGTTAGCATTATTTGATACAGTCCGATACATCGTTGATAAGGTTTGAAGCCCTGTAAAACATACTAGTCTCATGAGCACACATATTATATTAACACGTTGCATAAAGTGCATTTGTCTTCAACATCAAAGCTAGAATCAATTACCGGCGATAAATTCAGCTCGAATTATTCGTTCATCAGTAGGGTAAAGGTGAGTCCCGAATACGATTCCGTACGGTGGGGAGTGCCCGTTAGAGAGACACTTATCCTGAGCCCCCGGCATAGTGAGGTAGGGTGGCCAGTACCTTTCCTCTCCGCCTTTAACTTCCCCAGTGTTGCCACCAGGTACCCATTTGCTGCTGGGTGAACAGTGAGCGAGCATCCGAACTATGATCCGAGGGTTCGGCTCGAACCATCGATGTTTCGCACGGCAGTGAAGCGCTCGAACCACTTGGGCACTCGCCCGTCGTTCATCAGTAAATATCAATATTCGTGTTTGATTTAAATATGTCTCTGGCAGAGTTGTAAAAGGAAACTGTTGATTTGCAAAAAATGAACGAATGATTTAGTCAATGCGACATATCTGTGTGTGTATTCATGATGTATATTACAAGTGTCTGTGCTGTATATGACATTATGAACTATTAATCACGTGACGATTAATGTCATTAGTTCCAAGTAAAGCCAATGAGCTGCAAGTTTTATTTGCTATAGATGTGAGAGAAATAAATCAGTTGTATGAATATAGATGAAACCTAATTGTACAATAACTACAGAATGTGTACATACCGCTTGTCCATAGCGGAGTTTTTTTCTGATACGCTGCGAAGTAATAAGCAAATATAGGCAATCGTTCTTGTACAGTTGCATTCAGGTATAAAAGTATTGCATTATTTCCAAAATACCACCCATCTCAATAAAATGTTTGTACACTTCGACAGAGAGTTATTTTAACTATTACCAAGGCACCACTGATCAAGGTACATTATCCTCCTAGACACGGAGCATTCGATTGCTAGTTTGTCTTTACCTCTTTTAATATATGTAAACTTGCCCCAGTTGTCAGTAATGAGCAATCAAATACACTAAAAGTAAACTGCATTTTATGATCTGTGGGTTTAGTTCCATAGACAAGGGTACTTGCATAGCAACATCTCAGTTACACAGAAAATAACCATTAGCTAAGTCATCTCTGTTGAAACATATTAGGTATATTCAACTTGTTACCCATAATCTCGGTCGACATGAATATATACTTCTTTTGCTTGTTAGCAACGTAGCATGGACTAAGGCAAATTGTTCTCTTAGACACGGATGTTAAGCCTGGTTCTCATGTTATAAAGATGGTAAAATTCAGGGATTCTCCCGATCCCTGATTCGTGCGATATATGAGAACTTGCAAAAACAAGCATCACAGCCTATCTCCGACGATCCCAGTTACATGTCACAAGAATCTTAAGAAGCAGAAGTGTTTCTATCTATTTTTTTGATGCGTCCCCGACAGTCCATGATTGACTGGTGTTCTTACGACAAACGAGAACGTGCTTTTTACTGTCCCCGAATCGATGCGGACCTTTACGACAAATCAGACCGTATTCAAATGACTGAAAGTTATGGAACACTTAGTGCTCTTGGCAAAGAGGCTAACGCTGGCGATGATGTTGTCTTCAAGGACATTGCTACAGAATTCCCATGTATTTACAATAGAGGAAGTGCCCAATTCAAGAACAGGAACTTGAGTATAAACGCATGGAGAAAAATTGGGAAGCTGGCCATGACCATTGATAACGTAGAGATGGAAAATGAAAGAAACTACAGTCACACACAACAGCCTCAAAGCAGCGTTATGAGAACATTAGAACATTGGTTTTATGCTACTTGGAGAAGATCAAACCACCGTCTGGTTCAGACCAAGTAAGTATTGATCAAAGATATGAGCATCTTCGTTGACTTATCACATGCATAAAAACCAGGACTAGTATGGCACTACACAGAAGGAGCTCAAATACTGCAAGCGCAACAGAAGAGCAAACCTGTAATGATGGCGAGGAGGATGTGGAGCTAGAGTTTGCCCCAGATTATGATGCTGCTGTTGAAGAGAGACATTCTAATGAAGATGATTTTGGCCCTTCCTCTGTAGGAAGTGACGTTCTACAATCATCAATTCCTAGGTAGGTGCACCATGGGATTTTTATCTTGTGAAAAATTTGACAGGGATAGATGCAACACTTTCACATTGATTAATTCATATCATTAAAACACGAGTAAAGTCTAAATGAACATTAAAAAAAGATTCTTCAAGTTGTGGAGTCATGTCATTACAGAGATCATACTATGCTCGAGTCTGGAATACAGTCAGATTTTGTAAATTGTTGAAAGTAGTGTTCTTGCACAGCATACTGTGGGAAAATACACCCGTCTGTCATATATACCAAATTGTAGAAAAAGGTCACTGATTCCTTGAGAAATGTTGGCATATGCATGCTGAATGCCTTACTGTGAATAATTCATGTAGGTTTCATGGCACTCGAGTTAGTTGCCAAATGGTCCAAGGAATGCTTATTAGCTGAGGATTTGAAATAGCTGGTGCACTGAAAGACAAAACAATGCCAATAATCTTTTAAATTTTGGTGTTTCCTTTTCTCAATTTCTACTTTCTTTTGGCAGTGTCAATGTTACTGAAGAAGCTAGTAATGGCTTGTTGCCAAAGAAGATGAAGGGAAATCCAGAGCAAAAGCGCATGTGGTGATGAGAATCCAAAGTTACAAATCCATATTAGCAACTATGTAAGATGATGTAAACGTCTCAAAAATCACTAGAATATCTTGACAACGCTAGTGAGACAGCAATCACATCTGATATGCACTATTGCATGAGTATCGCAGAAATGAAGACAAAGATAGGCAAGAGAACAAAGGTTATTTGTGAGGCACCAAATTAAAAATATCTTCCTTGATCTTGAGGTTGCTTCACACATGGTCCCTCGCGACATCTATTTCCAGGGGCCTCAGTCACACAGTGACCATCTAATGTTCTAACAACATCATTTTGGAATGAGGAGCACTCCAACACCTCAAAATCTTTCAAGGTAGCTTGAAGAAAATGATGAATTTAACATCAACCATTACACTGAAAATTTGGCACATTGATTGCAACATATTGAAGGATGTAGTATATCTATTTTCTACCCTGGCAATAACAAGAAGATCTGAAATACATTGTTGTCTTTTGTTCATTGATCCTTTGTGCAATACAATGCTTCTATGAAGGTATTTCCATTATACTTAACTGCCATGGGAGAGAGAGCCTTCCTCACGGTTAAAATACTTCTCAAATTTTACTCTTGTTTCCTGTGCTCTTGAGGAATGTTTCCTAGCACGCCCTTGAAGTGCTGCAAACCATTGCTATCATTTGTTACAATTTTTCCTCAATCACGAGGAACTAATTCACCAATGCTATTTTAGAGTCATCAAACCCATTTGGTATATATTTTGCATTAATTGTTAGGCACAAGTAGTTTTGAAGACATAGGCAAGCTTTCACTATGTTGTCAATATGACAAGGAGCACTTTTTCTTAGTCTCCTGAATATCCTCCAGCGAACTGTCAAAATACGAAATGTGTTCTTAATAGTTCTACGACATCTACTTAACTTATAATTACATATTCGCCTAGACTATGTAAGAGAATTTCCTGGGTATGGTTTCATTAGATAATTTCTTAGAGCAAAATAGCATCTGCTACTATTGCAAAGGAAAGTTTATGTCTAATAACATTTTCAGGATGTGGTATATCAAGCTCTCCAGATGCGAAGCCTTTTCCCATGAAAGAACCATTGAAAATTGTTGCATCACTATCATTTCCATAGCTACCCACATCCACTAGAGCAAGGCAGTAATTTGCATCACACATTGCAAGTAGGACTACACTTTGGAATCCTGTATATTTCCAAATTGTGAGAATAACTTCTAGCAGGGCGTTCATTTATAACGTGTTTCCCATCTAGTGCCCCAAGACAATTTGGGAAGTTCCATTAATCAACTATCTAACTTGCAATAGCCTACCAATCAGGTGTAAATGTTGGAGATTTCAGGTATGTCTCAGCAAGAGCTTCCCAGATTCCTAAGCAAGTGCTATGAATGATATTACAAGTAGTACCTTTATCTACTCTAAAATTGACTGCTTGAGATTGTTGGGAATCTCCTGTAGCAAATTAACGTACAGCTATAAATTGGCACTCCAAAGGGGAAATTGGCACTTTGATATATACGTCTTTTACTTCGCAGCAAAGTACAATTGATCAACTTAACATATCCTCATAGACACGAGCATATGTTTGCTGTGTTTTCCTTACCTTCTCTCTACCTATGCGATCTTGTTCTTTCTGTCAGTAATAGATAGGCGATGGAATACAGTAGGTTGGTGTAGGGGTAATTTGGGTCGGTGGGGTAGTTTGTGTCACTATTTTTTCTTTCGTGATTTTCACGTAAACTAAGCGGCATAGCAACTAGGGGTGGCATTATGGATGTTGTGAGAATGTTTCATTGTATCATCATGAAAAGACCGACTATATTAATCAGTGCAGTTGTTGTCAAGGATAACTATGAGCAGATGGTATATGGCATAGATCGCAAGGGGTGGCACCTTTGAAGTGATTCAGCCAGTCATATACCAAAATATAGCAGAGGGTGTTATGTATTGTTCCTCCATAATCTGCGAAGTCATACTTATAGTTGCATAAAGTTGGTAATGCACACCAACTGCCACACCCTAGTGCACTGATTCGACTATAGGACTACTAGATGAGGTGCGTAGAGACTTTTGCTTGCGTTATCAGTGGAAGTCGTCCTTTTAAGTTCACTAAGACTGGGAGAACCAAAAAGGCAGATCATCCTAACATGAGATCAATGGCTCTAAGGTTTAACAGCAAGAAATATAACATATCATGGAACTCTTCAAAGAAAATAAGCAAGTGACTAGATACCTCGGCATATTGCGGTATCCCACCAAGCACAAATCCCATAGTTTGCAATGTTCAATGAGAAAAATAGTTAGTGATTACATAGGAGACAAATCTGGTCCTCTGAGAAAATATCTTCTCATGAAGATAGAAGACGCTTCCCAGTTTATAGGGAGCTTTGCTTAGTGAATAACGATTCACTGTCAAATCTACATACACTGCACTCTAAATGTTGAGAGTGTTATTAAACGTTCATGTTTGTATATGCTATAGTATTTGAATGACGTTTCATGCTACACACTTACCTTTGGGATAGAACAGAGAGGAATGGGTATATGTCAGATTCTCTGCAAAAAATATTATGCTATAAGTACATGTGGTTGCAAAATTTACTTAACAGCATCAAGCATTGTAGATACCGGGGACCAGTGATCCAAAGGCATTACCTATATTTTTGCAGCAAATTTATAAGCAAGGATCACTCTAAGACTCACTAAAACCTTACGATCAAAAGCTTGCCGACAAGTGTCGGCTAGTATTTAAAATTTTGCATATAAAAGATGAAATTTTAATCTTGCTCTTGATTCCTACTTGTAACCATCATTTTACTGTCAACTCGTGAGCCTTAAACAAATCTGGCTGCTGTGCGTTATATAGAAAAGCGAAATATGGCATATGCATGATTTCACTGTGCTAAAACAACAAAATATAGTAGTGTCTATTGATCTTACCGTACGTCAACGATTGAGGTCGATTGGAACTTCTTATATGCACTAAAAGTTAACAATAACATCCTTGTAAAAGTGTTGACGTATTTTTGGAGTTATACAATAATTATTACTTGGCAGTAGAGACGACGTCAAGCAAAACAGTCAGCTTTAACAAGTCACCTAGCTCCACGAAAACACAAGTAAATGGGCATACGGAATGCCACACAATAAAGTAACTAATTGTTTCATACAGGCACGCCTGCCCGCACCGAGGGAAGGGGGCAAGGTTCCTACTGTGGGCACATTATAAACACTTTTGCACTAAAATAATTAAGTCTTTGGAAAGGGCAAGAGGGGCAGCTGCCCCTCTTGCCCCCCAGCGTAGGCGTCCCTGGTTTCATAGTCTTGGAGCTTTCTTATTTTTAATAATTGAATTAGTCACAAATATAAGGGTCAAGCGTTACTTTCCAACTAAGATAGTCTACTAAATCTTCTGCTGGAAAATGAAAATGCGGCCTTCAAACTTACTGATCAAGTAAATGAAGATTTCCTGTCAAGCTTTTCTCATAATCTTCCATGATAAGCTTTTGCTTCTTTTCCATTCCTATACGATCATTATCAGATAGTTGTTCTTTTGTCTCCTTTGATTCTACAAGCAGATGAAGATAAGATCAAAATAGTGAGGTTGCTTGATTTGAGTTTTAGTAAGGTGTTTTCTTAATCATTATTGCCAATTCTGCATCTTGCTGTCATTTCAGATACTGAAAGTGTTTGGTATTTAGTAACGACTTTTGTACTCTATTGTTGAATGGATAATTGAGAATTAGAGGTTAAAAACGACCTCTGATGAGCCAAAATAGCACTCTGCTCTAGATACAGTCTTTAAGCGATTAAAGTGTGCGGTTTATACTATAACACTATCCAACGCACAATTAACAACTGGAACTGCTCGCGAGGTTGAGACATTTTCTGACTAAATCAGCTGCCGGGGGTGTATTTAAAGCAGTCATTGTACCAGGAATCCTATACTGTTCTAGCCCTGTCCTAAAAATACCTGAAACATACGGTAGAAGATTGGACTCACTTCAGACAAGAGCTTTAACAATTATACACAGAAAACAACAAAAGGATTGCTAACTAATGCCAATCGAAAGCAGCAAGAAATACAAGGCATGTATCCTGGTCTTATGATACCTAAAGAGAGCACCTGTAGAAGTAATGACCACAAGTATTACACCTTTGAGCCATAATAAGAGCACTCGCCAGAACAAATATGCAAAGTCAATCCCGACAGTTAAGACAGAGCCAGGAAATAAGACCATTTGGTTTCAAGGTCCCATAGTGTTTACTCATGCCCTCTAAAAATTAAGCAGTCTTATCTAATATTTTCATTTGTTTGGTTCTAATTCATTTTATTGTAATCTATAGCAAGTATAGATACAGGTCTCTCATCGATAACAGCACGTCATGTGTTATAGAGACCTCCCTGAGTAAACATTGTCATTATTGTTACTATTCGGCTCTCTGCGTATCTCTGCTCCATATAAACCTGCACCTCACTTGAGCTTTATAGAGAAACATATCAAAAATAACAGTGAAGTGGAGCAGGGACAACAATGTTACTAATTACAATATTACAAAGTACTCACCATTGCTCATAAGTCTCTGAAAGATCAGTTTCAAATTATATGGAACAGAAAATGGAATGGGATATGAAGGCTTTGTTTTGAATTCTCTAAGCAGCTGAAAATCATTGATGGTCCAGAGACTCTCAGATGTTTTCTTCACATCTTCATAAACACCACTATATGAAACAAAGTATCAATTTACCTAATGCAATCGCTAGCTCTTGTATTTGATAAAAGTCATACTTCTTGGCTAAATTCGACAAGCACCTCAGTTACAAGCAAATTATATTGTATATGCCTCTATTATGCATGCAACAGAATTTACCTGCGATGGTCATAAAAACCAAGCAATATTGCCATGAAAAAAGTTTCTTTCCTAAATCATAGTTTGTTGTGTCTGCTGAATGCAGTAATAGATAATGGGCATCAAAATATCTAGTTCTGTAGAAAATACTATGGAGAAACAATGCTTAAACTAGAGTGCATGATACAGGCCACGAGGGACAGATCACATTGAGTAACATTCAAATAAATATGCATAATAATCTTCCAGCCATGTACTTGATCTATCCAATGATGTATATTAAATCTAATTCTAAAGTATATCAAACTAAATCCTTAAGAACATTTAATTGAGTTCTAAAATACAAGCGTTTTAATTCAAAGAATTATTTCCTTCAAACCTAACAAATATCCAATACCAATATATTTAGCCTCTAAGAGATTGAAAGTGGACTGAGAAATGGGAATACGACTAACAAATTTTAGCAGGAAAATCAACTCATGGTGTTGAAGAACACAACGAATATACTTGTAACTCAATATACTCTGAATAAAGTGGATATTGTCCCTAGCAGTGTAAGATAAGTACACGATTAATGTCACAGCCATGAAACTATTGTGCAGGAATTGTTATGGGAGGTAAGAAATTTGCTCTTGATTGATAGAAGGGATACCAAAAGCAGAGTAAAGTAGATCTTTTAGTAAGGTAGTGTGAGGTAAAACTGACTACTTTCTAGCACAGTATCACATGAAAAGTAAATTCTAGTGATGTGTGAACCTTAGTTTCGATTTCTTTTGCATACATTTAGAGTTCGGCATTAGTCAATAGGAACAACATATTTTGATGCTTAGTTTTTTGTACATTGTTGGCCAGTTCACTTGTATACTTGGGGTCATAATTTATTTTCTTGAAAACTTTATTGGGTAAATTCGGAAACATATTCCAATAGCAAATAAGTCTATAATTTGGCACACTATATTTTGAAAAATATTCACAGAATGGCACAAATATTTTGTAAAAAGTCTGTTGGTACTACAGAACTTCACTATAACACGAAAAAGCGAGAACATTGCTTTAGCATACTGAAAGCTTGTTTCGTCCGATACTCGTCAGAGTATGAAACGTCGGATAGCGACCGAATATTTTGTAGAGAGTAGAAAACACTAAACAAAACAAAACCCTAAGCTCCATAATTATTTCTGGAAACAGACTTAATTATTACATCTCTGAATCACAATTGATATGAGCAACAAAAACTTTGAACAATAAAACAACGAATAGATTGTGAAATTGTGTGTGTATAACTAATTAGAATATACATGTGAAAATTACCCTGTAAACCTGTGATGTTGTCAATCCTTGGTGGTATCTGTATCGTGTCCTGTTATCGTGGTGTGTATCTCCGTATCAATTAGTGTCCTGTAGTTATGATTGTAGTTATATGTGTTGTAATTTATGAAATGATTTAGTCTTGATTAGAGAGTCAAATAAAGAACACGTCTCTCTCTGTGTATGTCCAGCACACTATACGAAGCCATTGGATATTTTAAACTTTGCAATCACATCAACCAGATTTTCAGGACTAATCACTTTAATTTCAAAACGCACAGAATCATTGTAGGCTGAATAATCTCCACTCAAAAAGGAGTTTAACTGTTTTCAGAATATTAGGACGAAGCTTTCTCCAATGTTACCGAAAAAATTGCTAATGGTATCAGCCATGTCATTGTTTTAGTGACCCTCTTGTCCTCCACGATCTTAGAACTACTATTAGTGGTTTTAGATCGTTTATTTATTGATTAGTTGATTCATAGTATTCCAAGTTTCTTTCAAGTTGCCCTTATAGCACTAATCTGTCAAGAAAAGTTAGCCCTATAAGCCTTGTATTTAGGCTGTTCACCTTATTTCTAAGGCGTCTATACGCTTCAATAATGATCTCTGATCCTGTTTCCATAGCAGAGTTTTCCATTTGTCCCTAGATCTTGCCAGGACCCTGAAGATAGAAGTGATCAAAGGACAGTAGTTTTCAGAAGCTATACGTTGACGCATGGATGCAAGCTATTCAATTATCAACGAGAATAGGTTGGTCCAGTTTTCCACTTTAGAATCGAGATCCATGCTGGTTTGAAGAACCGAGCTCCAATCATTAGAAGAAATTTCAGCAATAAAGCTAGTTTCATCAAAATGTTCCATTTAGCGAATTACTATCTGCTTATATTGCCCATTTAAAGCCCTTCGGCACTTACGAACAAAATAGATCATGTAATGGGCACTTGATGTTATGTTTAGAACACCAGATTCAGCAATATTTCTATGATCGTTTACTGCTACATGATCAATCAATGATGAAGTGTTGAGGGTTTCCCTTGCAGGCTGGTTAATTAATTGGTTTAGTCCATAAGCATTGCAAAGTTCCAAAAATTTTACTACCCGAGCTATTCTCACAACACGTTGCTCACTGGTCCCCACAACTAGAAGCAAAGGGATCCAGTTTATTGTGCATGTGACTCTCCTTCAGGAAGAGATTATAATTTATGTCGCCCAATAAGATTATCTTCTTATCCTCATTCTTAAGATATCGCAGAACCTGTTCAAACTTCTCAAAGGAAGCAACGGGCTCACTTGAAGGTCTGTACCATGCTATACCAAGGAAAAGGGAAGCTTTAACAAGTTGGACTTCTATGTGAGCAAATTCGAGATCATTACTGGGAACGTCATCCTGCTGAGAGTATTTTATACTGTCTCTAATGTAAACTGCAGCTCCACCTCCATGCCTAATTCGATCTTCTCTTCCAGGTATGTAGCTTTTCATATCAAATAGATTTATTGACATCTTCTTGTAAAGCTTAGGTTCATTAAGGGCCATGATATGGATTCCTTTTTCAAATAGAAGCTAGCTCATCTTTGTGCAAAAGCAATATATTTATATTCAAAGATACAATGACCATTACCTTACGAAACGCTACCGATTTGGGATTATAGATAGGGGAATTAGGCATACGAAGTGGCGGTAAAACTTTGTTCATAACTGCAATATTACTAGATACATCTACATCTACACCTGTTTAGTCAATTTCTTCAGATGAATACTTGTTAATAAGATTTAGAAAATTTCTCGCTAGAACAGAGTTACCTCGTTGATTGAGATGCAGTTTTCTAGCACCAAGACAGTTCTCATCCACATCTGTGTTAAAAATTACTTTATCGTTGCTTTTCTCACAGAATTCTCTGATTTTACTGTTTAATACTTTCATTCTTTTTGGCATAACAACTCTGTCTTTACGGATAGTAAGGGTCGAGAAAGCTATTTCAGTGTTAGGAGACTCTCGTTAGGCAGATGCGATGATCTCATGCCAATTTTCAATCGTATTTACCTTTCCATTTGTCAAATCATTTGTCCCTGCTTGCACGATTATCCAGCTTGGCTTCTTTCGCAAGCTAGGTTTGACAAGATCTTTAGCGTCCTCAGTTGACGCTCCACTATGCCGATTTATTTGCACATCATGCTGCTTGTTCGGGCCATTTTCATGGATACAGTTAACAAGCGAGTCTCCCACAATAAAGACCTTTTTCAATCGTTGCTGTTTTCCCCTCTCCCAGCAATGGAGATACCCTCAGTATCTTTGGAAACCAGATTCTCGACATATATATAGTTGTCCATAAGTACTGAACTTGCTTTCTACGAAGGCTCTCTCAGTTGGTTCGTAGTTACTTTCATCTTTGGTGACTGATTAGCTTGTTCGCCTTTTATGTTTGCTTTTCTCCCATTGTTTGTATTTGAAAGGGGGTTCTTGTTTTCTTGTATGGATGGGTGATTCTGTCGCTCCATCATCATGCTCCCAAACTTTCCCACTTCTGCTTTCTCATCAAGTCATTTAGTAATGATCATTTGTGTTTGATCGAGCTGCTTCTCCAATGAAAATATATTTTGCTCAAGGCTTTCAATGAGGGCCTTCTTGTAGTCGAGAGACTGACTTTTTTGGGGGATGAAAATGCATTCCGACTCCTGACTTCGACTTGAGGTCAAGAACCACCGCGTGGATGAATTTCTTGAATTCCATGTAGTCAGCCAATTTGTCTTCAAACAGTCTTGTAAATGAGGACAGCGATTTGTCTTTCACTGTGGAAAATTTGGACTCCACGAATTCCAAGACACTGACGGGATGGTTTTGGAAACTGGCTGAAATCGAATCGTCAACAGAGGCAACACCTTTACGCTCGATTACTACTACTACTATTACGTCTTACGCAATTAATATTGCAATATTGCGTTTGACAATATTGCTCCAGTATGTTCTATTTTGTGTCAGTTCAGCCGGTTTATTTAAAGTTTTTGTTCCATTTGACAGATCCAATTTGATTCCAATTTTGCTAAAGTTTTGTCGTATCGTCTGCATCCATGCTGTCTTTGGTCTTCCCAGTGGTCTTTTGACTTTTCTAAGGTACTCTTCAAAGGCCTTTCTAGCTGGTGTTTCTCGGTGTAGTCTCATCATATGTCCTAACCTTAACGCTCGATTAGGCCAATCTTAATCATGCTGCCAATAGCATCAGTATCTTACTCCTCGGCTGTATCACACTCCTGCTGAGAGATTTCAAGCATTTCCACCTTGTTACACTGTTTCATTTTCTTTTTAAGTATATCTATAGCTTCGGAGAATCTTCTGGTATTCAAATGTTGAATCTAAGCGTGAGGAATCAGGAGCACGAAAAAGACGTCTAGCTAGCTCCACACAAAAAGCTATGTCTTATGTCTTACCTTGATAAAGTTAAAGTGCCCAGAAATTACCACTGATGCCTTGCCTTGCGGTTTGTCTGCTATAACATCACAAATCAATCCAGGTACAACACATCGAAAAGTCGCTTCTTAAGTCAGCAAGTCCCTCGCAGACGTAGAATGTCGCTATTGGCAAACAGAACGAAGGGCACTCGCCATAGTGTGGACAATCGAATGTTTCCATATTTATTTACACAGTGATCACTTTGCCTTCCACACAGAATGTAAACAAATGTAGCTGATATTAAAGAACCCTAAGTCAAAACCTTCTGCTAGCATATAGAAGAGGAACCTTCGCTTACAAGATTGTCAATTCGATGTTCCTTATACAATGCGACAACACAATACTTCTGACTTGTTATCCCCACATCCAATCCCAGATGATACTTCTTCCTTTGAGAATCCTTTTGCAGGCTATGTTGATGTTCTCTCTGCATGTGTAGTTCTTAAGGCTATGAAAATTTCTGAGCTATGAGTATTCCTCTGAAATTATCGAGCCACGCCCCACACCACAACCGGTTATCCCCTTGCAGTACTGTTATTCAACCACGAAGTTAACACATAGTTACCATCGTGTGTTAAAGAAAGTACATCAAATATGCACCAAGAACCTTCGGGGGGGGGGATAACTAAGCATAGTTTTGGGCGAGGATGGGCCACTCTGACTACAAATTTAGACCCATAATTCCGTCCATGTTGAGAAAAGGTAACCAATAGTTTCGCACATGTTTGAAAACATGTGACCCATAATTCCACAAAAATGCTGAAAACCATGTCCATAATTCCACCAGGCAAAGAACGTGTTTAATATATAGCAAAACAATCAATTAAAAAATGAATCGTTTTTGCATGCCCTTTGAAATAACATCTCAATACTGTAAATATTTGATTTTCCCAATAACTCAGTTCCAAGTTAATGAAGGGAGACTATTCATGCAAATAAGTTGTTAGCAAATCAACCTGATGTAATGTGTTATTCAAAACTATGCAATAACTATGCTGGCATGTAACAACAAAGTTTCTGTTATCTCAAGGGCTCATTCCTGACAGGCATCAAATCCAGGCTGCTTTGTAATCTCTTACCTGCTTGGATTCCTTTGATGCATATTGTTGATTATGGCTTTTCTCCAGTGGTACCCAGCTATGGTACATGACTTAACAATTTTCTAAATGTTCCATCCAAGCTGCTATTGGTTCATCAAATATTTATTTAAGTCACTTCAGCATTGTTCCAGATAGGGGTATCTATTGTTTAGTTATCAGGAAATGGAATATATTTCCCATGTGAGAAGTTTCCAGCACAACAAATAGCAGAAAAGACTTAGAATGGACAGAGTTAAAAACTAGATTTTTGTGTGCCGTCTTTCAGCATTGGAAACCACCTTTTCCTCCATGGACTTAACAAATCTCCATTAAATTGTGTTTTATGTGGAAAGTTTTGATGTGCACTGGAAAGGACAAGGTTGTCAATTCTGCTTTTTTATCACTGCAATTGTTTTCATTATCTCAAGAAATCTTTAAGAAGCATAGAACTAAAACAAAGCCACACAATAAGAATCTTTTACAACTAGGCCGAAGGTCATACAACAACTATATGGGGAGGCAGATAATCAGTTCTATACGGGAAAAGAAACTGGAATTCACTTATATATCCTTACCGATCAGGCCTGTTACTGATCCTTGGATAGTGTGAGTCCTCATTGAGAGCACTGTTTTTGAGATATGTAAGTCTCGTTTCCTTCCAAGAGGGCATAAGTTTAGTGCGTAAGTAGGCCAAAATGTAACAAGCTGGAGAGGTGGGAGGCAACTCTTTTCTCAAATAAATGGACGTACATTAAAACAATAGGGAAATGTTCATTCAATAGAAGGATCACTTGCAACGAGGTGTTAACAAGGAGAGGCAGATGAAGAGTATAGTATATAGCTAACTCTCTTCATATTGAAAAGCGCACAGGCCTAGCCAGTCTTAGGCCAGAACTTGGCATTTCATGCAAAAATGGTAAAGTCAATCATTATGGTCAATGATGTAGTTGTTGAATTATAACAAGTATGATGCAGAAGTTTAGAACAAATACAGGCCTTCACACCTTTGTCTTTTCACAAAATTATAAACAATGTTTCAACATTTGCGTCAGTAGGCAGCACAACAATAAAGACCACACATTTTACGAATCTCATCAACCTTATGTCGCGTTACGTCCTTACAACACTATTGATTATTGTGAGACATGAAACACCTGCTGCCAACAGGTCAGGATGCTGTACTTGTCATTGCTGGGTAGTTTAACTCTGCTGTTTTATTACCCTTCTATACTAAGAGATTCCAAGTAACTTTAAATTGTTGTTGCAGTAAAAGGCGTGTGCTATTTTGTATGGCTTCAGCAGAAATCCGGGAACCAAATCCATGTCTTTTGTCTCAGTTCATGGGGAGAAGAGGGCAAAATCTAGCAATATGATTGATGGGCAACCTTGATTGCTCCAAAGTATCTTGACTTTATTTGGCATGTCAGATTGTTTGTGGTAAATTGTTAAATTGTTAACACTAAATTCTTACTCTTTTATGCTATTGCTAGTGCCCCACTTGTTATTATCTCTTATATATAAAGTGAGAAGAATAGAAACCTTCAATGGCTTTCAAAGTGAAAGGCATACTCCTCTGCATATAACAGAAATCAGAGAATAAAATTCATATTGTGGCTCAGTTAATAGAATAAGAGATTAAAATATAGCGATATGTTTTAAGGGCAACCTTGGTTAGTTTGGAGAATTCTTATTTTTAGTTGGATATTCATTTTGCTTGTGCCGAGTATCCTTCCTCGTAATTTTGAAAAGATGCTCCAGTTCTGGAGTTCATAATTCTGCATGCTTCTTATGCTAAAACCCATAATTCCGCACATACCTCAAAAACTGATGCCCATAATTTCACATTTTTCAAGAATTATGTACCCATAAATAATGGCAAGTCCCCGTATCCCAAATCTACTATGTTGCCCACTCCTCGAGCCAAGAAATGTAGAAAAGAGATGCTGAGGTAAAAGAATAGATGAAAGTACATGCTGATAATAATAATCAGGCCAAATGATTGCTGATCGAAATTGGTGAAACTGTACTTGTTGAGCAACCAAGGCAGAATAAATGTGCGTTCAAATTCTATTCAAGCTCTTATATCATTACAGAGAAGAAAGGAACAATGATAACGGCAAAATAGGTACCCACAAGATCACACAAAGCACTTCGCATTTAAGAAAATCGGGCAAAGTTTAACGTCGGATGATCCAGATGAACTCGATTACCTTGAAAGCTTGAATATGCCAAATCAACAAGAAATCATAGAACAATGTCATCGCTATCCACAAAGACAACGAAGACACGCACAGAGGTATGGACAGAACAAATATAACTCATAAGACAACGTGAGCTGAATTTTCCCATTTGCTAACAACATGATATTAGTTTTGTTTTCTACAGACCTGAGCATTGCTCCAAGTAAAGGGGAGATATAATGGTCATACATTTGATTTTAATACGCATGCGCAAAGTTTTATAGCCAGTTGTATTTGTAGATTTAATTTAGTTAGTATTGTTGTGCTCCTCGAAAAAAGTTGTGCTTCTTGCATACGGTCTGTAAGATATTATATGGACGAGTCATGCAATAAAAGATATGTATGACCAAGAAGTGATAGAACCTGATGTTTTAAAGCCTTAGCCAATTACGGTACTCTCAGTCCTTCCATATATGGCACAGTTATGATGATTGTTACGATGGTGATTATCACGACTTTCGAAAGTGCATTACTCCATCATAATAATCATCATCCTCTGAGATATTTTCCTATAATAAATCTTTACCAACCACAGGCACAGGTCATGCCCAATTTCGGCAATCTTACGTTCATTCTTCTCTCTGCTTATCACGAACTTATTGATACCGAACTATCATTAGCCTCACTGTTTTGCCCGTGTCCCGATGTTGAGCCTATGGTTAATTCTCCTAAAGCATTCTCAATTGCATAAATGATAGTAGAGATTTTTCTTTGCACTCACCGACGTCGTCAATTTCTTTGTCAATTGCTTCTTCATTGTCTATATCGATCAGCTCATCGAGATTAAGTCATCGAAATTGAGTTTGTCTGTTTCTCTTAATTCGCATAATTTGTCGCTTTATTCAACTTCATAGTGCTTTATTATTCCTTCATCAGCCTCCAGTTCCTTTTTTCAATGCATCTTCCACGCTTGTAGCCAATTTCGTGGCACTCCTATACATACTCCATGTTTTCCTAACTTATCTATATCTGTGGCCATTTCACACTCGAACGAAAAACTTTACATCCGACTCGGTGGACCAGATATTGGGGAAAAACGCCTCACTCAGCCAGTTCAAGGAGGTAAAATAGAACCGAAGGATGAGCCAACTAAAAACACAACCCTTGTAAGTATTCTCGTATCATTCATTCCATATCCTATTCGATTTTGTACTCTATTTCTAGATCTACATCCATTTGGCCACAGTCCAATACTCAACTACACTCGTTTTACAGAATACATGCATATATAATTCGATATTTTGACAATCAAACAAATTATGACGAACATGAATAACAGGAAATCAATAGTACTTTTAGGATAACTCCAATGCCTAGATATTGCTTTCATTTAAAACGCGAAAGAGCCGCAAGTTATTCAGTTCCATTATCATGGAGACATGAGTTAAATACTTACGTAACTAATACAGTGCTAAAACAACAACACAAGAATCCTAACTAACTTACAACAAATAAAATCTCCAAATGAAGGAATGCTTCCTACATAAATAACTATATTTCTACCGGCGCATCGGAATTCCCACACGCCTGATGCACGGTTTCAGCATATCCATGTTGATATGGCTGGTCCATTGTCGTCTCCAGACAGCTTCTGATACCTTGCTACTTGCAGTGAATGGTTCAACAGCTGGCCTGTCGCATTCCCAATCCAGGATATATGAGTGAAAACTGTCACTCGTGCCTGTCTTACCCACTGGATTTCGACCGTTGGTGTTCCTCCCACTCCCACAACAGACAGATGCTCATAGTTGGACTCTGACCTGTTCCGGTGCTTCACATCCATTCTAGAGACTAATCACTCTCGAACAACTTTATACCACCCTTGTGATAATGTCATGTCGAAGACTTTCACCACCAGCTCAAATCATCACTAAAAGCCCAAACTGATACTACCAAATGGACTGAGCTTCTGCCCCCTTATCTCCTTTCCATTCGCACTTCTGTCAAATCCGACATTAAAAAATCCTGCTGATCTGGTCTATGGTACTGCTCTGCTCCTTCCTGGGAAATTGTCCCCTCCCCAGTTACTGTCATCACAGAACTTGATCCTACCAACTTGATGGTAACCAACGTGATGCTGTGTGTAAGCCCCCCAAACCTCCTTACGATGGTCCTTATCGCATTATCAGCAAAGCGGAAAAGCACCTAACATTTGACATAAAAAGGACAAAATAGCCAATCAGCATTCATGGAATGAAGACAACTTGTATGGACAAAGATTCATTGCTGGTTACCTCTAATATCTCCGATCTATAAGTCAGATCAGAAATCTGACTTGCTTAACATATATCAATCTCTGTTCCCTGAGTACTATCGAGATTACTTGAGAATATTGACCACGATCAATTCTCAACGTTCATAAAGGAAAATGGGCTTTCTCAAGCTGCCAGCACGGTTTTAGATAACTCTTCAGTACAGCTACGTCACTTCTTAGTGTGATAGACATGTGAGTCTCCAACATTGAGAGGAAAAAGTTAACGTGAGTTTGTTTCTAGACCACAAATAGGCCTTCTGCAAAGTGGACCATGATTTACTTATGTCGAAACTACCTGCCTATGGTATTATTGGAGGGCTTCATCAGTGGGTTTCATCCTGCCTAACGGAGAGAGAATAATATTGCGAAATGAGCGGAGTAAGATCAACTCTAAGGGTAATACAATGTGGGATCTCACAGGGCTCATGCCCTGGGCCCCTTTTGCTTTTCATCTATGCTAATGTTTTCTTCACTTTCCTAGTAGATCTTCATCCAAAATGTATACAGACGGTACTACTGTGACATATTCAGAAGAAGATATTGAAGCACTCTGCGATGACTTAAAAGGGGATTAACCAACATCTCACAATGGATGGGAAGTAACAAGCTTAGTCTTAACGACAGCAATTCTGAGTTCATAATCGTGGGTAGTAGAAGGCAACTTAACGGTATCCAATAACAGTTGCAATTAACGATAGATGGTGGGTCGATAAGAAGATAGTAAAATGATCTTGGGCTAGCGATTGATGAAAATATAACTTGGAATGAAAGATAAAAAAGCCTCAAGGACAAAACTACATATGGGCTATTCTCAATTTGCAAAATAATGAATATTTTACCTCAAACCAAGCTAGAGAAGGTCTACACAGCACTTGGGGAAAGTTATTTGAGATACCGAAATGAACTATGGAGTAGCATGTCTGATACAAAACTGGGTCATTTACAGCACCTCAAAGACAGGGCCTATATACTAATTGAATATGCACACTCCAAGGATGGATCTGTGTAAAACTGGCCATCAGTCCTTAACGATTCTAAAATATGATAAGGCTGTAATGGCATATATGATATTGAACATCCTATGTCCTGAGAGTCTACAAGGAAAACTCACCTTAAAATCTTAAGTATCTGCATTTGAGACAAGAAACTGACATGAAATTAGTATCCAAAAACAAAACTTATAGGTTTTCAAAAGAAACTTTTTCTGTTCTGAGGCTGCACTGTGAAATGAGATACCTCTCTAAATAAGAAAAAGCCCCAATGTTCGCGTTCAAAAGAAAATTGAAAGAGTACTCGCTAAACTTGCAATTATCCCAAAAGCACAATCTCTAGGAAGAGCAGCATTTAATGATTTTATATCGTAAAATTAGCAAGTTTATCTTATATTGTAACAAGCCTATATACATTTTACCTAATATTTGTATTCAAGCGGATAAAGGTTTTGTGGATAAATATTTTTTAAAGACAAAAAGAAGAAAGAAAGAATTATCCACAATAATTTTCTTCTAGGCCACCGGGTAGTGATTTCATTACCTTATAACAAGAGCACACCTATTGCATACATTTTGGAAATCATTTTCATTTACCTAATTATTGTTGAACATCAACAGCTTTTCCTATTTCTATAGAATACGTATTCTGTAAACATTCTCAGCGGAGAGGCATGTAGTGACAGCTCCATCTTCCATCTTCTATTTTTATGTAGATTAGATCTAGAGAAGTAGGTCTGAGAGAACGGAGAAAGATACACAAATGTAGTAGAGTACGACAGTGAATATCCTACACATTAAATGTAACTGGATACCTGGAAGCTTTTTGTAACAGCTAAGAAGCAAAAGTATCACCTATAATATATATATAAATATATATATATATATATATATATATATATATATATATATATATATATATATATATATATATATATATATATATATATCAGCACAAGCAAACACTCACCGTAATAGGGTCTCAAGTAATCTCTTGATTCACTAGTTTCTGAGGATGCACTATTTTTCACAGGAAACCGTAACCAAAATATCAAGCAATACATTGATATCAAAAATAAGCAATGAGCTGAAGTAGGACGTTTGGAACTATAATACAGTTAATATCGTTGTAAATTTACCTGAAAACTGCGATGAGCAAGTTCAGTAAAAGTATGCCACCAAAGAGCAGGAAGATACACATGCCAAGAATAATCATTACTTCATATATTACTGGAATCTTCGGCGTGCTGAATACTGTCGAGCTAGCAGCGACTGAGGGCAAACAATTGCGAGAAAATTGTAACTAGAATTAGGACAACTATAATTGTAACTAGCAATAACAGATGTTAAATAGAAAAACGGCTGTATAGACTAGATTAAATGGTAGTGCTTGCTACACACCAGTAAAATGATATGCTCTTGGTGGGGGGGGGGGGGGAATTACTTAGATAACCGATGGACGTATGCACCTGATTAGATTATACGTGTATCAAACAACACCTTTAACTGTATTGATCTGGACTGCTGCTGATGAGATGCAATGCTATCAGAACCTTAGGAGATATAAGAACTGTGGTTATAGGAGCTTAGTAATAGGGAACTAACGAAAATGGTAGAATTCCCTTTTGAAGTGGTCAATCCTTTATACAAATACAAATATAATAAAATTAATGAACGCACAATTTCGATCGAAAAGCATTCTATCATCCTGTTAAACTTGCCTACAACCAGTGATCATATAGCTACTCCGGAGAATTTACATTGCTAAAATCTCACGTTGGCAGGACGTTTGCTGTAAAGTAGGGGAAAGAGATGTCTTTAAATCTTCAAAGTTGAAAGGAAAACACGCTTTGAAGAAAAAATTTATGCTTTTACAAGAGTTAAAAGTTACAAGATATTGAGGTAGTTAAATGGAAAGAGTAAGCAATAACGTTTTTCACTAGGCAACGAAAATTATATTAGAATGAAAAATCTTTGAATCCATCGGTGCCATGTTCCTGCATTTCAAGACAATAACGTTCCACGCCTAAATTGGTTATTGCCATTTAGATGGTATTTAATCTTTGGTAACTTGATTCGTGCTATTTAGAACGAAAAGGTATTAGCTAAAGATGCATGTCTGTGGAATTCCTCTTGGAGATTCTATATGTCAAGTGAAATGATTTGGATGCTTAGTATATAAAAATAAGGAGCATATAGAGAGCTTTACTTGAGTCGATAACGTGTTAAAAGTCAGCGAGCAAGAAAGTGGATCCCGTCATGTTCCGTTGAATTCCTGCAAAAAACAATCGTTTCCATCGCTATCCTGAAGCTCTAATGGATTCTTTGTACGAAGCATGGCTACTTCAAGACAAGAGCAATTTCCGATTTCCGTTGTTCTGTCTCCCAGCTGCTAAGTGTAGTCTATTACTTTTATGGATTCATATTACTGTTCTTTAGGAAGATTTAATGCCTGGGATTTGTTTTGTAGCTATTGTTGGTAACTATTTTAGAGTACGATTACCCATCTTTTGATACCCTAACAAGCGAGATTCTCCACATAGGAGCTTCACCCACGCAGAAAAATAAAAGTGGATGTACGTCTCGTCATTGCTTCTATACATCCGACTTAGAGCCTGATTATATGAGTGTTCTCAGCCAAATTGCAATTGCTATACTCTATAGAATATTGATTCTTATAGCATATACATCAGGGAATCAGTATCTATATACTTAAAATCTGTCCAGAATCCATCTTTTGGGTGCAATTTGTGGAAAATAACAAAGTTTTGAGGATTTTGTGCAAAAGTACTGTTATTTTGGAATCCTCGGCTCTATAACATCGGACAAAATCTGGGACAGAATGGGTCTAATTTATCTCAAAACTAGGCTGTCGCATGATCTGTGAGTATTACGACCTAATTCCTATGACTTAAGAGAGTTAGTTTTTGTTGGAATAAGACACTCTGCATTGAGAGAAGCCTCTCAGTTGCAAAAAATTTGCTTGATTGCCGAATTTGGTTCTATGTTCCTGCAATTTTTTTTGTCATTGCTCTAAAACCGGACTTGGTTATAATATATGAATTATTGATTCCTATAGAATATCGATGAATGGTTCAGAATATGTATTATTTATATGACCAGAATCCATCTTCTTGGTGCAATTTGAGGATAAATGCAAATTTTTCGTGTAATGGATATCACAATATTGAATATCTTGAGCACCCAAATCTGTAGAAAGAGACCCAGGATCAGCCAATGAAGGGTTGAACTGTCATATAATGTGGTTTTTTTATAATAGCAATAAACGTTTGTTGTCAGAAATAGGTTATGTGTATGGAAATTTGTGAAACGCTGTTATTCTTACAGGTATTTTCACATTATACTGAAATTTTTATTGAACTGTTTGAAAGCATTACTTATCATTAGATTCTATGCATGTTCTGAACTTTAAATTGACACAACGTTCCTTATAGAAATAATATTCAGCTGATTCTTTTTGCATTGAATCAGAAATTCTCTTTAGTTTTCAGAAATATAAATTTTACGTTGCTCCTTTGATAGCCACTTTTGGCCAAATTACCACTCCTAGACCACTGTGGGCAGGGTTGTATTCAACATGCAGCTTTCCACAAAATGTACAGTTCTATCAAATTTATGTGCAGTTCTAGAGAAAAATCTATATATATTACAATGAACATCTATTAAGAAAGAGTGCATTCTGAGTAAAGTATTGATTATACATTTTGAATTGCAAATTAGTATGGTTATGAAACATGCACCATTTTAGTCCTTGCTCCTGAAGCGTGTATTGTTTATACTTATGAAAACCAAAGACTATAATTCGATGTAGCAGCGGGCAGACTAATACACATCATCATCATCATCTAACTGGAGGCTCAAAATAAACTGGTTATCCATTTCCTTCTATCCTGTGCGATTCTGTACAGCTGAGCCATACTTCTTACAGCAGAAATCTCCTTGATGTTGTCGCGAAATCTAACCTTTTGGTCTTCCTCTCCCTCTTGTGCCATAAACCATTCCTAGTAATTATTCACTGGTTATGTCCTTTCCCCTTAGTATGTGCCCAATGAAGGTCATTTTTCTACAAATTTACAGTTGCTAGCAGTCTCTGGCTTACATCCATCTTATTCAGAATCCATTCATTAGTTTTCTTTTCAGTCCAACCTATACGTAATAAACGATGATAGCACCATAATATAAATGCTTCATTCTTCTTCTGATCTTTATTCTTCAATACCCAACATTCTGAGCCGTAACTGGCTATGCTAAAACTAATGTGTATAGCAGACTTTTCTTTGTAGTAATAGTAATACTTTTGTTTTTCGATATGTTTCTTAATAAAACAATTGCACTTCTTCCTATACATAACCTGCAGTGGATTTCTTTAGTGTGATCATAATTATTGGCTATCAGTGTTTCGAGATACACAAACTCTTTTATATTGTCAATTGTTTCATTATTATCAACTATAATGGGGTCTGCATCTTTTGTGTTCTAGATGTTCTTAACTATGTTCATAACTTTTTTTACTTGAATTTATTGCCAGTCCAAACTGCAAACTTGACTCTTTGATTCTATTAACTAAATCCTGTCATTCATCCGTGCTACTGGCTATCAATAATGCATCATCTGCATATCTCAAATTAGAAAAAGTTCTACCACCGACCTTGAAGCTCCAACAAAACTATCAAATGCATTTCTCATTATTTGTTCCGAATAGATGTGGAAGAGATGTGAGGAAAGAATGCATCCCTGGGAAACACCTTGCTCAATTGTAAACCAGTCAGTTAGGCCATGGGGTGCTCTGACTGCTGCTTCTGCTGTCCACACGGCTGCTTAATTAAGTTAATAATGTGAGCTGGGTATCCCATACTGACCTTTACACTCCAGAGTACATTATGAGAGACAATGTGAAAGGCCTTCCTGTAATCAATAAAGCACAAAAAATACTTTCTTTCCATACTCCCGGTTTTTCTCTATAATCATTTTGAGATTCAGAATTTGATCTCGTGTCCCAGTTTCGGATCTAAAGCCTGCTTGCACTTCATTAACTCCTTCGTCCACCTTGGTTTTCATTCTTCCTGCTATGATTTTAAGGATACTTTTACTACAGTGACTGATAAGTGCTATGGTTTGGTGGTTACAGCATTGTTAAATGTCACTTTTCTTTAATTTGGCACAAAAATTGGCCTAATCCAGTCATCTGGCCATCCTTTCTGTTCCAAATTAACGTGAAGAGTTTGGAAAAGTATGTTATAATATGATTTTTAATTAATTTAGTCACAATTTAATCAGTAACCGGACTTTTAAAACGGAGGTGGTTCCTCTTTGGGGTCAATAAAGGGTGGAAGCTGTGGGTCACCTATGTCACAATTTCCTGATTCAATTTAGTGCAATAGTACTGCCACGTCATTTCTCCTCTTCACTCTTTCAAAGAATGGTTTCACCATCGCCTTTCGCAGTGTCAATGCTAGGTCTGAATTTGTTAATCAAACTCTTTACTCCTGCATAGAGGTCCTTGACAGAGTTGGAAATGAATTTCTCCTCTATCCGCTGACATTGTTCATTTATGAATTTATCCTTGTATTTTCTCATCATGTTTTGAATTGTTGCAAAAGAATGTGCAACTCATAATTTTTCATAATTCCATAATTCCATAACTCCATAACTCATAATTCCAGCATTTTTGCTCAAGTGTTTCAACAGGACAGGATTTTCTGCTCAAACAAACCATCAATATAGTCGCAAATCAGAATGCTTATACGGACTGACATTTATATAGCATAAGAATAGTAAAGAATGTGTAAGTTAACATGGCAGTGATTTCATTTGATAATACTGTTCCAGCATATATATGACTGGATTCATACGAAGAGGCTCGCAGACAGATCAAATGCTTTGTTTCTGCTTTCCAATCAAATCTATTTCTGTTTGAGTGGAGAAAACTGAGGATGCAACCTTTGTTTCTTTCTAATGCTTGTCGTTGTCTTTGGGCATTCACATGCTTCCAGAAATAGGAGTCTTGTTGCTACCAACAATTTATATGTAATCTTTATCTCATCCAAGTGGGAAAAAGGCAAAATATAAGATGAACTATGAAAAAATAACAGATCTGTATACTTGTTGCTGCGTGGCGCCACTTATAATCTATATCATCTGCCAGTAAAATCTCAACCCCTTTAAACTTTCAGCACATATAATCGTATTAGCCTTCAGCTAGTTGGAAAGATAAAAACGGGTTGAAATCATTAATATAATCAATCCCAAAGTGTATTCCTAGAAATTGATCTACGTATTTTATATCTTCGAGCGTGACATCTGAGGGTACTTATCGCATACAACATATTTGCCAAGTAGTGCCTTCAAGTACTCGATCCTATTAATACACACATATTCACGTAGTACAGCCCTAAATTTTAGAGGTGCTAAAATTTTGAATAGCTTTATCATGATTATCCAGGACACTTTTCATCAAGGTCATTCTATGCCTGATAAAAGTTACAATGTGTGTCATCTTCTTTTACTTCGAGGAATGTGGTAATACATATAGTTTCTAATTAAATGAATAAACGCAATTTATCAAGTTAGCAATGCGCTTGCAGCTCATTACCTGCAATCTTTTCATTTCAGTTATAAATAATCAGGGCCAAAGGAACGAAAGGAATCAGATTTCATTGCCATATTGGGGAAAGGATTTTATGCAAGCATTAATACAACTAGGTTTTTAATGGCAACAGAGCAAACACTAGCTGATATTTCAATTTTTGCGTCAGATTTGACAGTAAGTTTATTAGAGAATGCATATGGTATGAGATCATTTGGAAAAGGTCAATGGTTTAAAGCTTTTTGCTACACGAAGCCAAGCAGCGGGAGATCTAACTTTATATCCTATGTATTCCAATAGTCTGCATTCCCAACACCAAATGGATATTCAGTCTTGATAAAAATCAGTTGCAAACGGCACTTTAGACGCTTATTTGTCTATTTGATATTACTGTATATAACATAGGGCCATTCAAAAGTGTACACAACACGTCAGTTTGCAGACTTTGAACCCACTATCCCCATTATCATACATTGTGCAAATACAATGAAAAAAATTGACCTCACACATCCATGAAGTAGCTTCAGGCCACTATGACTCCTTGGACCGATATGACTCCAGAGTCATCTTAAGCCGGAACGGTATGATCCCCATACCATTATGACCCATGCTTGGACTAATAAGGCCTTACGGAGTTTGCTTCAATTAAAAAATGGGGTATCACAAAATGATAGCCAACCAGAAGGAAAGAGCAAGAAAGAAATGGCGTCTAAGGCAGTAACAAAAAACTTGTGAAACTACAACAGTTTTACTAGTAGCGAAGAAACGACTGACTTTCCTGTCATATTATATAGTATTTTGTCTTTAATACTTTTTTTCTGACAATCTCTGCGGTAACCATAACGAAAAAGGCAACAACATGTGTTTCAAAATGACTACCTTTCCAATAAAAACACTGTTAGCGTTCTCTAAAGGCAACTTGCTTTATGCACTTCGTGTAAAACATACGTAAATGAGTGTGGATATAATTTGCTTTTATATCTCAACTACACATTTTGAGACACTATGTTCATTTTGAATTGCTTTGACCAAAACAGCAAATATATCAAAGTATGAAACTTTGGATCATCATCATCATCATCAACTCATATTTTTACGCAGAAACCCTATCAGCTATTTATCATTTTGTCATTTAATCTTGAGCCTTCTATTAGTGTGCGGGCTCTGTTTTGTAAGCGCTGAAGGTGATCCAGCTTTGTGTTGGACAATTTCCCCCATAGTTCATCACTGTACCTCAATTGACTCTCAAGCAGTGCCTTATAGATTTGATCCAGTTTAGATTGCGGGAGTATGTTCTTTAGTTTCCATAGAGACGAGAAAGCATTGCTACTTTACCTTTAGGGCTTTTATATTGCTCGTTCCATGTTAGGTTCCCATAATTCCGAGGTTTTTAACTTGTTGAGCTCGTTTGATTGGCTCTCCATTTACATTTACCTCTAGTGGACCAGGAATATGATTGGTTTGTCGTTTATGACCAAGAACCATGTATTCTGTTTTAGCAGTGTTCAGGCAGTGTTCGGATAATATTCGGAAGGTGAACCAAAATATGTAGCCAGATATAGGCACAAATGATAAAACAGATATTGCATCCAATTGGCCCTATAATTGGCAAGTGGGCAGCTATTCACCATTTTTCTTGAAGAGTTCAAGTGAGAAAAATCTATCTTTCTTGAACAAGGCTGAGTTATGAGTTTTAATGTAAACTGACACCAATATACGAAAAAAGGCACGATATTGCATTCCCAATGATTCGAAAACTATCGTCTGTATAGTTTTCGCACATTTAGGATATTTGATGAGATGTTATCCAATGGTCGAATCACATTTCCTATGAGGATTAGAATTGTTAAACATACCAGGTGGCTGTTCTCACAATGTAGTGATTTTCCTCTTCATACCCGTGGAAATATAGTGTTTCATTCCGTCTGCCAGTCTCTACGTAGTAGGCCCTACGTGCCGAGCTTCACATTTTCACGAAAGTCATAAATTGAAAAAATTTCTTGAGTGGTAGGAGTGCTATCTCTTTTAGCTACTAGTAGCATGACCCTAGTGTTGCAGACCATATGCGGCCTCGCATGATGGTTGCAAGACGTAATTGCACTATTAATTTTGCTTTCGAAATTTGATAAACATTTTGAATCCAGGGCAATCTGAAGTAAATAATGGGGAAAATTGGAGAAATTATTCACTATATCAGGTGTACCCTTATCTGGCTATATAGTTTGGCTCATCTGTAGGTCGTTATGTGACGCTTCATACTCTGACAAGTGTTGAATGAAAAAGCGTTTCATGCTAGATTGAAGTTCCGTAGTATTAAAAAATCATTCCCGAATTCTCTTTGTCGAGAAGTTGTGAGATATCACCTATCAGATTCGCGTAAAGTGAGTTCATCTCATTTCCAAGTTTCCACCAAAAAGGTATAGAATTTCAGTGAATTTGCAACTCATTTGCACAAAATTCAAAAGGATGGCTCAGAATAATGCGTAACTAAATGGCTGTGAACTCCATGTTTGTACTTCAAAAATTAGGGCTAGTAGGAAATAATGCTGATTAGATGTGACATTGGATATGGATTACAAAGTCCTATTCAAAGTATGTCATAAAATCACGTACGTCCGTTTTGCTAGTATCTTCAAAATGAGCATATTACTGGAGACTTCCTGACAAAATAGCTTTGAAGTTACTAGCTAGGATATATAGGTTGTGCAAGATCCTCATGGAATCAAGTATATCTTGGTATTCATATGCAGATACCATTCATCCACTCAACCAATATACTCATGTACCATTTTGCTTAGCACAAATGGACCTGTATGAAGAACAAATGGACCATATGGAGTACAATTCATGAAAATGCTGAAATAAGACATAAATCTACTTTGTATATTATTATGGTACTTACACTCATACTCCTCTATCCCCGTTTCAGCAAAGAGCAACAAATATGGTCGAATAAATATCATTAAAATGCTGCTCCAGCTTTCCAGTTGATGTGAAGGGAACAGTATTGATGTCATGAATACACCATAGCCAAGTAACGCAGTAATTGCAACCAAACCAAAAAACCACAAATGAGGCAGCTAGAATATGAAATGTGAAACATTGAATTAGTTCCATATGTATGCGGTTACAAAATTGAAGGGCATTGAAATAGAGATATTCAATATAGCTCGATACAGTGGAACCATCCTTTAGGCATAATGACAGGCACATTTGTCCGAAACTCGTCAGAGAATGACACGTCGTATAATGACCTAAAGATGAACCGAAATATATAACCAGGTGATACGTGATTTGACGAATACTGCGTGTAGCTGGCCTATGATTGGTTAGTAGGCAACTATTTACCATTGAGATAATGAGCTCTTGCAGTTAACATAAAACTGGGTTTTCAGTCTGTATGTAAACTGATCCCAGAACATTTAAGATGAAAAGACGATCTTGCTTGCCCAGTGATCCGAAAATTGATCGTCATATCAATAGTACAGTTTTTGTATTGATAGTAAAATTCAGTGACCTATTTGGATATCAATATTGCCTCTCTTTTAAAGGAAAAGTTTTGATGAAGTCAATTAGTGATTTGAGCCTTTCTTTTAATTTGTATCTGTGCACATTAGATTTACGCAGGCAGTCCTTTGTCAGCTCAGTTCTCTTCTCTATGTTCTACGTCCATATCCTAGTTCCAATCCCGTTCTGTCTTCCTCGAGCAAAATGCCATGTGCTTCTTCTTTCTTGGTCGCAAGAGAGCTTTAGATCTCGTGCAATCGGAGTTGTTTCTAAGTGGTAAGGTAATATGAATTGAATTATATGCTGTCTTACATTTGTCAGTTAAGATGTGGTATAAGGCCTGTCACTTTATCAGCAGTTTGCTTGGTGTATCATCTTTGTGTCATAGCCTATCGCACAGTCATTGTATACTCTGGGCCTCTCTTGGGAAATTTGAATTGGTGTAACAACAACGCTTCAGCCGTCTGTCGATCGAAAGTATATTATTCACAAACGATACAATGAATCTGAGACTACTCATGGATATCAAGTACCAATTGTACATGATCACCTCTCAAGATTCGCATTAAACACTCACAAAATCAAGGCTCCACCTCCTTTACCGCCTAATTCGCAGGATTGGTAAGATCCAGGTTCCTAGTTGGTGCACCTGTTCCTGCCTACACACCGAGTTTAAATTCAAACGTACCCAAGATCAGTTGCACGTAGTAGGCAGCACAATCGTCTCTGGAATCCCCTCACTAACCTCCAAAGAATCTTACATTAACTTACTTGCATCTCAAATTCTATATATATATATATATATATATATATATATATATATATATATATATATATATATATATATATATATATATATATATATATATATATATATATATATATATATATATATATATATATATATATATATATATATATATATATATATATATATATATATATATGTATATATATATATATATATATATATACTATAGATACAGCCGAAACAAGTAGTGCATCAGTGGATATAATATTACTCATCTTAGCACCCCGGGAAATTGACGGGGAAGAAAGTCACCCCCTGCATTGAATAGGGTGACGTAGTGCGTAAAATATGTGTATGTTTCATTCATTAACTAGAACATAACCAATGAGCAAAGCGTCTATTTCGTCTATAAGCAGTTTTTTGTCAGGCGCACCTTGGCCGCAGTTGAGTTAATCTGCATTTCCGGAGTAAGTGATTGGTCTAATGTTTGATGGTATCACATTCCAAATAAATATGCCATAGTACTGAAGACTGTTCCTCCATATCTCTTTATGTATCGTGGTACTTTGAATATAAAAGGTCCAGTGTACTGCATATTTTTGTAGTAGATTTTTTCAAATGGATCTTGCAGTGATTCATCAGGATAACCTTTGGCAAATTTTTAGTCTGTCTGGCAGCTCTTGAATTGATTGTCTCCAGTTTCTAGACCAATTCTACTGAGATGTGCCTCCAGACTGATATACAGCGAGTGTTCAATGATAAACTTGTTCTATAATATATTTCTTCAAGAACCTTTGCTGGTAAGAGCTTCATCCTCTTTAATGTTCCTAGTTTTGACGAGAAAGTTTGCAGGTTGCAGTTCTGTGCTTGTCTCAAATTAATTTAATATCAATTGTAATGCCTAGACATTTGACAGAATCGACAATACTGATAGAGCTTTCCCATACTTGATGGGGGGCGGGCTAGTACGGTTTTGCAACTCACAGTGATAACAGGGGGCTACCCCCATAAATTATACAATTGTTGAGACGACGAGACACTGAATGTATAGATGTTTGGTTTAGGCACAATGGCCTGCAGACAGAGGGGGCTACGGGCGTTTTGAAGGACATAATTAGCGACAAGTTTGAGGTAAGCTGTTTTGAAATGTGAATTTAGTTTCATGCAATCACTGTCATGCCTTATCACACATGCTCCACAGATAATAAAAATCGCAGTGACTACTGTATGATAGCCCTTAGATCTTGACTCGTGGATCAACATATGTGAAGATGGTATATTTTTGGCGCAAAGGAACATGGTAAGAAATGCAATTTATATGAAAGATTGCTACAGATTGCTTCATTCTTCTATTTGCAGAAACTAATCTGTAAGGTTTCATGAAGGTACCATTAGTACCATTAGCAGAATTCTTGAAAGTACCATTAGCAACTATGCACCAAAAGTATGCAATGCGATATATGATGTACTAAATGGGGAGCTCCTTACAATGCGAGCAACAAAAGATGAATGGCTTATCCATGCAGATGAAACTGAAAGATGGCAGTTACCAATGTCTATTCTGCTGCTAATGGTAAACATATTGCAGTATACCATCCAAATAGCTCCGAGGTCATATTTTATAACTATAAAGGATTTTACAGCATTGTACTGCTTTAATTTGTTTACTATAGACACAAGTTTATAGATGCGGATATTGGACGTCAGGGTCGCATTAGTGATGTTGAAGATTTTAGAAATTCGTCATTTGGAAGCAAACTTACTCGAATGAATTAAATTTACTTTTGCCTAGGCAACTGCCTAAATCTGAAGTTGAAACAAAATTGCCATTCATGTTCTTAGCAGATATTGCATTTCTCCTTACAGGACGTTCTATGAAACAGTACCCAGAAAGAGGAATGCGAAGAATAGTGTCAATTACAGTTTGTCCAGTTTTCGACCAGCTACATACAATGCATAAGTTGTTAGATAGGTACCTTAAAAGCACAGCCTGGAGAGCTTATAATTGATGACAGAAAAAGTTTAATCTAATGAATAAATTCTTCATAATTGTAGGAAAAACTCTTGGTAAAAAAATGCTACAAAAGATTGGGGATAGTAATGAGTATAACTACAGAATAACTTCGACAATGTCAGGCTGAATATTGATGACGAAAAGCTGAAGAAACAAATTCATAAAATCAACTATAAGAAATCAGCTGGTCCAGATGATATTACAAGTAAAGAATCGAATATACTGCTTGCAAAATGTGATAGTGGCAATAAAAGTAGCTTCAATAAAAGTATTAATTGCAATCAGTATTCAAGCATACGAAAGCTTGCTAAGTTAAAAACAGCTTTCTAAAAAAAGGGAAAAGACTGAGTCACCAATCTATAGACCTCTACATATGCTGAGTATTTCTGGGGATCTGTTTGAGGGCCAGGCCTGTGATAGTATTGATGAATATGTTAAAATACACAAAATCTTTTCTAGCAATTAGTAAGTCGTCAACAAAGGGAGATTGACTGAAGAACAACTCTAACAAATAACATAGAAATGGACAAATGCTGCATACAAGTGGTTGGTAGTTGGAGAAATATGCTTTGGCTTTTAATAGTGTATCTCATGATACACTTGGCCAAAAGCTACATGCAACTGGAAGTTCAGGTAATCTCTACTCTTTGATTGTTAGCTACTTAAGAAGAGGAAACTATGTACTGAAATCAATGGTAAAGTATCAATTGAAGAAGAGAAATGGTTTAGAGTATGACAGGGTTCTTTATTGGATCCCAGATTGTATAACATCTTAGTCATTGACTTAACAGGTGCATGATTGGTAGAGGAAAAATAAGCTTACAGTACATCCTGTAGAGACTGACGGAATGCTGGTGATAGAGACAGACTTTATGGAACCTTTGAAACCCATCAAAGGTGCTCTTAAGTTTTTGAGCCTCACAGTGATAACAGAGGATCTCTTCTTCTCCTATAGGTACCATGCACATTAAAGACTTAGGTGATCATAGTCTCATCTGTCTCTGGCTGTTTTAGCAATTTTGTCAACGTCAAATCCTGCTCAAGAACTTATCCATTCATAAATTTGCATAAACTGTCCAATAATGTTATATGTTGCCTGCCCCTGCTTCTTTTTCCATCAACGAACCCAGTAGTGCATAAGTTCACCAAGCCATCTTTCCTTAATATATGACTCAGGAATTCTAGTTGCCTTTTCCTTATGTTCTTAATCAAACATCTGTCTGTCTCAACTTTCATTAGGGCCTCTTCATAGCACATATGTTCAGAAAAAGAAATCCTCATCATACTTCTATACATCCACATTTCGCTTGCCACTAATCTTCTTGTCAATTCTGATTTTAATGTCCTTGCTTTACATCCATACTTTATAATTGGTATTACATAGCAATCTAGTATTTGCTTTCATAATACTAATCTTATTTTGCTATTCTTCAAAACATGCTCTAGTTTAACAAAACTGTTCTTTGCCATTGCTATTCTTCTCTTGATTACCTCATCACACTTCAAATTCCGTGTTATTGACCTTTCTAGGTACATAGATTTCTGGCCTTGTTTCAATATAGTGTTTCCGATTCTTAGGTTACTCTCATTACATTTTCGTCTGCTGATTACCATGTATTCAGTCTTTTTCTGATTTAGGATAAGGCCAGTTTTCTCACTTTCCTCAACTCTATCTAGTAGTGCCCGTTTTTTCTCTTCTGAATCTGCTATAAGATTTGTATCATCTGCTTACCGTAAATTTGCGACACTATGACCACTAATTATTAAGTCATTTAGATATACGATCTCTCTTAACATTGTTTCGCTGAACAAGTTGAAAAGGTCTGGGGATAATACGCACCCCTAACGTACTCCTCTCTTAATATTAGTATATCCACTCATAATATTTCCAATTCTAATGCATGGTTGTTGTTCCCAATATAGATTTCTTATCAACAGAATATCACTCCGATCTGTCTCTAATCTTTGAAGCAATTCTATAATCTTTTTGTGTTTTACTCTATTAAAAGCTACCCCCATAAAATATACACCTGTCGACTGCTCTTCATGTGTACATTCAAATGCTACCCCATTTACCCCATAGGGTTAAGGTTATCGTTAGCAGTAAGGGAAGGGTTAAGGTTAGAGTTAGTTATTTCATTTCCGCCATTATGAATATCATGAGTATTACGATTGTATTCATAATGGCTGACAAGAAATAACTAACGCTAATCCTAACCCTAACCCTAATCCTTACCCTACCCCTACCCAAATCACTAGCCTCTATATTTTTAAATGAAATGGGGAGATTAGTGTTCAAAGTGATACTTGAATCTGCCGCTGCTGATACTTATTGGCATATTAGAATGAATGGACTGCTTTCCAATACGTTCCAAACCCCGCCAAAAGTGACTAAGGGACTTCTTTTTCGAGAATATCATGAAGAAACAAGATAGGACTTTAAGGCTAGCCTGCTCCATTGGCCATGACAGGCTTTGAAATCAGCCATGCCGAGATAGAGAGCAATACTTTATCAGAAAAAGAGTAATGAAAATCTGTCAATTCGGCACCCCAAAGCACCCCAAAAAGGCGAATATATTTCTATATGTATGGACGCATGTAGAATGACGATACAATATTATATTTAGTATGTTGCTTAGAGAAAATCGCAATGTGTTAAATTATAGTGATTAATTAACTGTATGCTTAGAAAAGTGGTACATTGATTGGTGCAACAAGATAAATCAAGACTGATCCTTCAATTTTTGAGATCTGGAGCTATTTCATTGTAAGGAGCTTTTAGAGCTAGTCAGCTCTTCTCAAGTTGACATATTCATGTCATGAAATAGCCAGGAAATAACTAAAATATTATATATTGCAGTGTGGCAAAGAAAGGCATCATTGCAGCTGAGAATCAGTTAGTATCAAAAAGACATTTGATATAAGACAAAATTTTTCTATTTGCTCATTCAGAAGAACAATTACAGTCTATGGTAGCAGTTTGCAATAGAGCTGCAATTCAAACAAATAAAACTAAAGAGTTACATGAAATACTTACCATCTTCTGAATAATGATAATGTAGGTTCCAGGAGATTTGAATGCTCTTAGGAACTGATAAAACTTCAGACACCAAATGAAAGTAAATGTAGCAAGAAGGTAGCGAGCAGTCGAGGATTCCGCAAAGTCAAGGGCGATTGCAACATAATAGAGTAATATTGTCGTTGCATCCAGTTTGTTCCATGTGTCTGACCACCAACGCTTGATGCATGTGCGGTACTTGCCTTTCTCGCCAATAGCCTAGTGGAACAGCCAAACTATCAGTTCAGCAGCAATTCTTAATAGTCAATACTCTCGAGTGCTTAATACAACGGATGTCTTAATAGTTTGGGGATGATGGAAGCTTTTTCGAAACCCAATAGATTGGGGAAGGGGTTATCAAAAGGGGGGAATTTTCCAGATAGGAAGTCTGTCATGCGTTAAGTAATAAAACACCATGTTATATGGTCAAATAGCTTACTTACAACTAAATAGAACACTCAAAACGTGAATGCAACGGGGCATTATCTTTTCGAAAATACAAACGAAAAAACTTATGCCTGGCATATAATTGGCATGGGCTTTTAATGCTTCAATTTACTAAAATTAATAAGCGGAGGGTGTAATGAGGTCCAGGGGGTGGGAAAAAATTGAAAAATTAGCAAGCATCCCTCCTTGTATTAAGCATCCGAGAGTAGTCGACATCAGTTGAGGGCACAAAGGCATAAAGAATAATACAACTATTTTTGACAACACTGAAGATGAAAACTGTAAGTAACTATAAACAACTTATAATTGAAACTAAAGCATACAAGAATGAATGTTGCTATATAAATTATTAATACACATATGGCTTAAATTGAGAATAGTTGCGTGTGAATTGTATATTGCAAAGAATAAGTACCTGATCAAAGCTGACCTCAATTCAGCATTGGTGGATGTAGGAAAACAATCATATTATAAATCATAAAGTTTTTCAATGTACTAAATACTAACCTGGCGAACTTCATCCAATGTTGATGAGCCAATTAATAGTAATGTGAGTAATCGGAGAATATTACTCTCTTTGGCCTTTTCGCGAAGAGTGTAGAATGCCACAATAGCATATGTACAAACATACATTATCTAGAATGCAAATATTGAAGAAAAGTTAATTCATACCAATGCATACATTCTGAGTGGAATTGCAGCAAAATATTTGAAAACCAAGCGAATTCCTAATACAAATATATGTTTTCTGTAGTACAGCCACTAATTTTGCAAATCTTAATCGAACGATTCAGGAAGACATTCCAAATAATTTCTTGAGCACAATGCAGTAAATTCTGGACTTCTCTACTGCTTGAGATACGTCTTTTCAAAAATTAACTTAAGATGTTTTGTTGACCTACGAAAATTTTTGGTTTATACCATGAAGCAGTAGTTATTTGTCTTGCCCACTGTAATCGACAATAATTTTTGCATGTTGCCATACACTGGCTTGCAGTTAGCGGATACATCTTTCAGGAAATAATCGTCTTATATAAAATTAGAGTGTCACCGTAGCGGAATTGCATCTATTAGAAATCGTCTATTTCCTAAAGTGTCTAGCAATTACAAAATGCAGGAAGACTTCGCAAGTTAAGACTTTTTGAAAGCGGGTCTCTTTCATATAAATTAAAGAAGATCTCATCTAAGGTGGACAGAAGGGGTTAGAGAACCAGATGTTGCCTGCGTCTACTCATGAACCATTGACATTCATAAGATATCAACCTAGTTACTAAGTCAACACATTTCTCCTACTGCTAGATTTATCTGCCAAAAGTCTCGATCATAAAAGTTGTCAGTTTCTAGCTCCTGAAGTGGTATGGTGCAATACCCTGTTAAAATAACTAAGCGACACACAACTAGTTAATCGATTAGCATGAAAATTAATTTGATTCAAACCTTATTGATTTACTGTTAATTTGCATTGGGCAAAGGGTCAAAGGAGCTTAACAAGGAGGGACCCAAAATCTACAAGGATAACAAAATAGTATCCAGCAAACGCTATGTCTACAGAAAAATTATACAATAAGCTACTTATTAAACTCACAGCGGTCAACTAATAGGAGTTTTAGATAATCTTTCCAAGCGCACGTTTGCAATTAGAGCAACAACGAATCGCTCCACTGTACATTCAAAGTGATTTCTTAACTCTTTGATTGCCCTCAATGAGTATGGTTAGACCAGTAAACTATTCTGCATATCACTTATTATATAAATGATTATTTACGCTGAAAAATATCGGCTTTCCTCACCTTGAATGTTTTACTTCTCATATAACAGGCCTGACCTTTTAGACTGTCTTGCGGACCACAGAACAACGTGTGTAGAAGGATGTTTCAATAGAAAGCATCGCTTTTCCATATGTCCAGGACGAGATGTAGGGCCCGCATTCTTTCAGCGTGAAAAAGGTAGCAAATTTGTAAGGAAAAAATCAAGTTTCTAATAGGTTTTTTGACTTGCTTTCCAAAACTGATCCGCTTTCATTCCCGTTTGTGTTCCTTCGCCTATCGTTGGGCCGGTTGATTTTAACTTTATTAGCTTTGGACAAAATAAAGGAGGAAAACTTCTATAGATAACCATAAATGCCTGGCAGTTCGACTGGTGGAGATTATCTGATCATGGCGATCCAAATGAAATTGTTTAATCAAATGTCCAAGAATTCTGCACGGGATCAATGAGTAGGCAATTTTACAAACTTTTATTTAAAAATTTTCTATTTGAGTATCTACTGTTCGGTGAGACAAGGATTGGGTTAAAATAGGCAAGTGGAGAATTTTAATAGAAAATTTGTGAAAACCTAGCAAGCTAGGACTGTTCTAATTCCCTTATTGAAATGGTGAATGTATAGCTAAAAGTTTCAAGTAAATTGTTTTCTAGCGAACGACACTGTAGCTATTTTGTCTCAGCCCTCATATTTTATCCTGTATCCTTTACCATAAATGCATGAAAGGTAGACACTATAGACAATAATATGAAGCGTATTGTACAGCCAATAAGAGTAGCATAGAAATCGGGGAGAGGGTCAAGAGGGCGCAAGGCAACCCAAATGTTTTCAGCTAGCCACAATGTACCCAAGCTGTTTTCATCCAGTCACAACCTACCCTAGATGTTTTCACCCAGCCGCAACTCAAATGCTCCTCTTTACCTGGTTGGTGTGATACCCGTCATCTGAAGTGCCACCTTTTATTACATTGGTGTTCACCCCTTTTAGCATGAAGATTCCCTTTCTATTATTTAATTCTGTTTTATAGGCCCATTTGGTATAAAACAAATTGCCTAACATGGTCACTCTTTAACTAGGCTTGGCGTAACTTTCACCTTTAACTTGGCCATGAGATGCAGCCTTTGCAACCTATATACAGCAGTAGGCAGAGCTATTGATTTCCAATTTACTGATTAAGAAAAGCGGCATATTGTAACTCTATGTTGATATCTCCAGCTAAGACATGCATGGTATGTTCTCTTGCGGTAGATGAACTTCTCAGTCCCAAGGTATACACTGATGGCAACATCCCTATGCAATTGCGCAAGCTAACAGACTAAAGCTGTTAGGTATGAGCTCGAATCAAAACGAAATCAAATTTATCAATGAATTACCTATTATTTTCACAAAGAAAAGTAGGTAGTAAGTATGCACTTGTTCACTTTGAGCATAGCTACAAATAATATGATTTCTTTTGCATGCCATGCTTTGCCTGCTACTTTCTATGCTCATTCCATGTTCAGATGTAATGCATTATTAATAAGGTGACAGCATGTTCTTGTGGCTTAGTCTGTTTTATGAACAAAAGGTTATGGCTTTAGAAATTGAAATGACTTCAGTACTTGAACTTTTTGCATATTTACCTTTCTCGTGTCCACCCTGTGACACCCCTGAGGTTCCATCATGCAAACTGTCCCGCTAAAGATCAAAGCATGTGGACAAAGGACAAAGTTAAGTATGACTGCCTTGTCTTATTACATAAAGGTAAGGTACTTTTGCACACATATAGCCATGACAGATTAAACACACAGTACTCTGCCTTCTGATGCCACCAGATTTGCAGCCAATAGTTGCTTAGATAAAGCAATAGAACGTCTAGAAGCTGATGCTCATATCTTATCAAAGTGGTTCCCTGCAAACTTTATGAATTTGAATGAAGGAGAGTGTCATCTACTAACTTTCGGGACAATCCAAATTAATATATTACGATCACAACTGGACAGGCTATTGTTGAAGAAAGCTCAAAAGAAAAGCTACTAGGGGTGATATTAGATAACTTACTTTCAGAGGTCATATTTTAAACGTATGTAAGAGAGCTGGTCAGAAACTGCACGCTCTTGCTGGAGTATCAACATTCATGAATCCTGGAAAGCTACGTTTCCTAATACACAGCTTTCTAAATGAACAATTCAGCTACTGCCTCCTAATTTGGATGTCTCATGACAGATATTTAAATATAAAATTGAATAAAATCCACGAAAGAGCACTCAGAATTGTCTATTAAGATGCACATGCTGACTATGAAGCTTTATGGAAACTAGATAATGCAGTGTCTGGTCACCAGTCTGTTCAATCTACAATACCTGATGACTGAAATTTACAGAACCAAAAGCAACCTAAGTCCTAGCTTTATGAAAGGGTTCTTTTAGCCTAGGGATTTACAGTATGGTATAGGAAATAAAAGTACTCTTGATATATCAAAAATAAGGACAACGTCATATGGCATAGAAACAGTGCTATATATTGGCCAAAAACTGAGGCAAATGCTACCTCTCAATGTTAGAGAGTCCCCATCATTAACAGCATTCAAAAAAGAATTAAGATCCTCCACAATCAAGTGTAATTGTAGATTGTGCGAAACGTTTATATCTAGGGTTGGTTTTATCTAACTGTAAACCGTTTAGTTTATTCTGTCTACTTTGTCCAATTATCTATTTATCTTCATACTGATAGTTGGCATTAATTAGCTTTATATAGCTATATAAGACTACCATTGTAAGTTATCTTCAAGTAAATTATTTACTATTATTATTATTTTCTATATTAAACATTGTGTTCAGGCTGTTGTTATTGCCGTCAGTTCTGCTATTAGGCGAGTCATAACAAATGACCAAAGGCTAATAGAGTTTGCTCTCTTCTATATTTCTAGCACTTTCCTCAAAATTCTGGCAGTTCCCAATAAAGCAGCCTTCTGCATCAATCCAACATTACATGCTATCCCTAATTTGTCTATCCATCTGTCAAACTCTTTGGTGATACATCCAAGAGCTCCTATCACTATAGGCACAACTTCAACACGTTTGAGTTTCCACAATCTTGCGATCTCTCTCTTCAAGTCCTGGTATTTTTCTACTTTTTCCTTTTCTTTCTCTCCTACATTTACATCAGCTGGTACAGCAATATCAATGATTAATCCCTTGTGCTCTTTCTTGTCAACTATAATTATATCTGGTCTTCTTGCCTCTATCACGTAGTCACATTGCACATTGTTATCCCACAACAATTTCACTTCTTCATTTTCCACTGCTCCTTCCGGGACATGTTCATACCATTTGTCTGTGCATTCTAACCCATTCTTTTTACAAAGATCCCAATGAACTTTCTTTGCCACATTGTCATGCCAACGTTTGTATTCCTTCTGAGCCAATTTCTCGCACCCACTTACTAAATGCTGCACACTTACACTCTTTGTCCCACATAACCTGCACAGAGGGCTTTCACTGGTTTTGTCGATACGGTGTTTCACATAATTTGTCCTGATGGCCTGTTCCTGAGAAGCACACAGCAATGCTTCAGTTCCATTTTTCAAATCACATCATGACAGCCATTGCCACGTTTTATCCTTATCAACTTTCTCTGGCATTTCCCTAAGAAACTGTCCATGCATTCTCTTCTCATTCCAGTTTTGTCTCAGTTCTTTTTCCTTTTGTTTCTTCAATTCTCTACTTAATATAGCATCTTCCGTATTGATTGTCCCAGCTGCAGCAACTCCCTTAATGAGGTTGTCATCCGAATTGGCAACGTAAAAGCCCAAACTGTTTTCCTCATCACTTACGCACCTCTCTACACTAATCAAACCTCTGCCTCCCTCTTTCCTCTTTACATATAATCTGTCAACATCACTTCTTGGGTGTAGTGCTCCATACATTGTCACTGTCTTTCTAGATTTCCTATCAATTTCTTTCAATTCACTTTCTTTCCAATACAGTATTCCTGCCCCATACCTGAATATTGCCACTGCCCATGTATTTATTGCTGTTATTTTGTTTTTCCCATATAGTTTTGATTTTAGCACCAATCTGAGCCTTCGCTTATATTCCTTAATGGTTTTTTCTTTCATTTCTTTTTCTTTGATTTCATCCAGTTCAATTATCCCTAAATACGTATACCCTTGCTTTTCAACTTCTTTCATTATTCCCCCATTTGGTAGCGTTATTCCTTCACATCTAACTACTTTCCCTCTCTTCATAACAAGAATTCCACATTTCTTCAATCCAAACTCCATCCCAATATCTGTACTAAAAATATGAACAGTCCTCACAAGTGTTTCTGTCTGCTCTTCACTCTTAGAAAACAGCTTCAAATCATCCATGAATAGCAGATGATTCAGCTTGTATCTTTTCTTTCCCCATTCATAGCATACATTTACCTCCTAAGAACCAATGACAAAGGTATCATGCACAGAACAAACAGAAGAGGTGAGAGACTGTCTCCTTGAAATATCCCTCTTTTCACATCAACCTCCCCAAGACCTTTACTATTTTATGTCAGTGATAACTTCCATTGCTCCATACTTTTTCCTAAAATATTTGTCACATTCTCCGCTATTCCAAACATCTTCATACATTCAATGATCGAGCTATGTTGAACAAGGTCATACGCTTTCTTATAATCTATCCATGCCATTGATAGATTAGTGTGCCTTCTCCTACAATCTTTCAGTACAGTCTTGTCGATAAGTAAATGATCCTTTTATCCACGGCTTCCTCTCCTACATCCTTTTTGCTCATCAGGTAAAAGTTTCCTATGGTCAAGATACTTATAAGTCTCTTCTGCTATCATTCCTTTCAGGAGTTTCCATATTAGTGGAAGACATGTAATAGGGCGGTAGTTTTCTGCTGCATTCCCCTTCTTCGGATCTTTCTGACAAAGCACAGTGCGACCATGTGTCATCCATGCTGGTAGGCTGTTTTCTCCCACCAAGATACCATTCATCTGACCAGCGATTCGGCTATGAAGATTGGTCAAATTTTTTAACCAATACCCTTGCACATCATCCTTTCCTGGTGCTGTCCAGTTAGGCATCTTTCTACATTGATCTCTTACCTTCTCAACACTTATAATCACCCTTTCTTGATATTGATTTTCATTCTCCAACCAGTCTATTTTTTTTTTAATATTCTCATAAAATTTACGATGACAAACAATTACAATACAAAGTCTAGGGAGCATGGAAATGCATAACAACCCTAAGACTTCCAGTCTTCAGATCTTTCAGCCATTCTGCCTCTTGGTTGTGCTCTTTTTCAATACTCCAAATATTTCCCCAAAATCTTTTACTTTCTTCAGCATTTGGATCATCGCTTGATCTCCCTCTGCCCCCATTAAATTCTGAGTATATTCTCTTCTGATCAACACTGAAAAGTCTATTTTGTCTGAATTGTTCAATTCTCTGTTCAAACCTTCTGACTTTGGCACTTTTTGCAAGCATCCTTTGTTTGAGTTCCTCAATTACAGTTTTTAGACCCTTTCTTTTAACTCTGAACTTTTCCTATAGCCCAAGCAACTTTCGATTTTTCCCTCCACCCAGTCCTTCTTTCAATTCTCTTTCCATAATATTGACTTCTTGTCTCAGTCTCCTTATGTCACCTTCAATGTTCCGTTTCCAAAATGGTTCATATTTCTCCCTATGTTCCACTTTCTTTAGTCCTAGCTGTTCCACGACCCACACACTTGCAGCTACAATTAAATTATTTGTTTCTGTAATACTCTTGCTCTCCAAATACTTAAGCGCTTCATTTACTCTCTCTGCTTGGACCTTTAAAAGCTTCCTTTCCACCTTCTTAAATATAATGCCTTGGCATGTCTTTCTTTCTGCAAGTATTTCCTTTAAGCGTTTAACGATCAACCTATTATCTTCATCTAAAAAAACAACAGTACTACTAAGGCTATCTCTTACATCACCCAACTCTTCTTCAACTATATCATCAACATTACCTACTGGCTCTATTGTGACTATTTCAATTTGTTCTCTGTAAATGTCACTCTGGGATTCATTTTCTACTTGTCTTTTAATAGCTTCCAATTCAAGCTCTGACAGCCAGCCATTCTTTCTAATTGCCCTTGCTTAGTCACGCACACGTTGCTCTGTTGATTCAAACATTCCCCTTTCTCTCCATTCTCTATACATTCTTTGCCTGTATCCCCTGATAGGTTTTCCTTCTTCATCAAATAGCCAACATTTGTAAAAATATTCCATGACTACTTTATTCACCTCCTTACTCCATTTCATTTTAGCAGTAGCAGGATAACGACCGGGTCCCCGCTGCTGTGCCGAGGAACACCTGCCGAACGAAGAACCTTCACCTATAGATCCAGTCCCATTAACGCTGTTAATTTCAAAACTTTGAATTGGGATTTCACTCATAAGAGGATCTGTGAATTTAAGGTTACACAACCACCGGTGTTTTTGTCGAGACACCATCTCTAGGGAGGCTGTCAACCAAGACTAAAAAGTCCTCCCTACCCATGAGACAGACTAGCCCCCGCCGGATGCCAACCCGGCACTTCGAGGTCTAGGGGAGAGCTGACAGGTACTACACCTTGCTCAAGGGTGACCTGGAGGTAGTTGCAGCAAAGGGTAACCTCATTATCCCACGTCGAAACTCTGAAACCGGTTGTAGTTTTATGTCATACCCAGGACGAATTATTATTATTATTATCTAGTATATCTGCTTAATGCACAGGCTGGTGGAATTGCCGTAACATCCTACTGAGCGAGCCACTAACAAAGGGCTAAGGGTTAATAGGTATTCAATTACTCTAATACTCAAGGACTTTCCGTAAAACTCGTGCTGTCCCTAATAAAGCAGTTTTCTGTATCAAAGGTAAATTTGTTTTTATTCCAAGTTTGTCAATCCAGTCATCAACTCCTTTTGTAACACATCCCAGTGCACCAACTACAACCGGTACTACCTTTACGCATCTCAAGTTCCATATTCTTCCAATTTCTCTCTTCAAATCCTGGTATTGTCCAATATTTTCCTTTTCCTTTTCACCCACCGTAACATCTGCAGGTATCGCTATATCTACAATTAAGCAGCTTTTTCTCTTTTTATCAACAACAACAATATCCGGCCTTCTCGCTTCTATAACATTATCACATTGAATCGACATGTCCCAAAGCAACTTGATATCACCATTTTCTAAGGCTCCTTCTGGTTTATACTCATATCACTTTTCACTTACATCAAATCCATACTTTGCGGAAAGCTTCCAATGAATAATTCTAGCAACATTGTCATGTCTTCTTTTGTATTCTTTTTGAGCAAGTTTCTCGCAATCACTTATGATATGACGTACACTCTCAACCTTGACTCCACACATGCGACAAAGCGGACTATCTGTAGTTCTGTCAATGCTGTATTTAATACTATTTGATCTTATAGCTTGTTCTTGAGCAGCACATATCAATGCTTCTGTTGAAGCCTTCAAGCCACTCTGCAAGAGCCACATCCAAGACTTTTCTTGATCAACATCATCTGGCTTATCTCTAAGGAATTGACCATACATTTGCTTCTCTCTCCAATTTCTTTTCAATGTCTCTTTTCTCTCTCTTTTGAAGATATCCTTCCTCACACTATTTTCAAAGTCAACAATTCCTGATTTCCTAACCCCCTCAATTAACATTTCATTAGAATTCTTAACATACCAATCAATGCAATTTTCCTCTCCTCTAACACATTCCTCACATCCAATTAGTCTTCTTCCACCTTCCTTTCGTCCCAAGTAGAGTCATTGTACATCACTTTTTGGATGAAGTGCTCCATACATTGTCATATATTTACGCGTCTTTCTGTCCAGACTTCGCAACTCCTCACAATTCCAATCAATTATTCCTGCCCCATACCGCAAAAGTGCAACCGCTCAAGTATTTATTGCTATAATTTTGCTTCGTCCATTTAACTTTGATTTTAGAATGAGTCTCAGCCTTCTCTTATATTCTCTATCAATGTTTTTCTTGATTTCTCGTTCTTTTATTTTATCCAATTCCAAAATTCCAAGATATGTGTATCCTTCCTCAGTAACTTCCTTCATCAATCTATCATTAGGCAGGTGTATTCCCTCTCCTGCTATTAAGTTGCCTTTTCTTAAAACCAGAATACCACATTTCTTTAACCCGAATTCCATCCCAATGTCTTCACTGAAAATTTGGACTGTCTGTACAAGAGAATCAATCTGATCCTTGGTTTTCCCGAATAACTTTAAATCATCCATAAACAAAAGATGATTGATTCGATATTGTTTATTTCCCCATTCATAATACGCCTTTGTTTTCCTAAGCACTAGGGAGAGTGGAATCATGCATATCACAAAGAGCAATGGCGATAAACTATCACCTTGAAATATTCCTCTTGTCACTTTAACTTCTCCTAAATTCGTTCCGTTTGCTGTAAGGGTTAACTTCCAATTTGTCATATTATTAGCAAGAAATTGCCGTACATTTTCCGCTATACCAAACATTTCCAAGCATTCACATATCCAACTATGAGGAACAAAATCAAAAGCTTTACGGTAGTCAATCCATGCCATAGCTAGATTAGTATGTCTTCTCTTGCAATCTTTTAATATTGTTTTGTCAATCAATAGCTGGTCTTTTGTACCACGACTCATTCTACGGCATCCTTTCTGCTCCTCAGGTAACAACTTTTCCGTACTAAGGTGGTGATATATATCATCTGCAATTATTCAAGTGAAAAGTTTCCACATCAATGGCAAACATGTAATTGGCCGGTAATTATCTACCAAGGTTCCTTTTGTTGGATCTTTTTGGCACAGCACAGTACGTCCATATGTCATCCATTTAGGCACAGTCCCTTCAAGAACTAGATTAAACTGTTGTGCAATCCTCTCATGGATATTGGTTAGCTTTTTAAGCCAAAAACCTTGCACACCATCTTTTCCAGGAGCCTTCCAATTTGAGATCTTCCTGCATTGTTTTGTTACCTTCTCGTGATCTATAACTACCTTCTGCTGTTTTTGAAGTTGATCTATTTTCAAATTTTTCAAATTTTTCAAATTTCAAACAAACAGAAAAACAAAAAAAAGAAAAATTATTATTATTATTATTATTATTATTCAAACATTCCTCTTTCTCTCCATTCTCTATACATTCTTTGCCTGTATCCCCTGATAGGTTTTCCTTCTTCATCAAATGGCCAACATTATTGTTATTGATATTCTACATGAATCTGCAAAAGACTGGGTTCCATCTAAACTGGAGATTTGACAATGATGGACGGGGCGAGATAGACATAAAATTAAGGGGATATTGTGTTACAAATAATTTTGGTCTGCGGGTGCAATTTTCAAATCAAATACAGTGATAAAAATAACTCAAAAGGTGGCAAAGATAATTCCCGGCAAATTGAATATGAAATAGAGAACTAATAGATGAATTGTTACTCGTGAAGTAAGCTTTAACTAATTAAAACAAAAAAGACACACCATTTGGAAAATGACTGATTCTCACAGATCATATCTTGCAGTTGCCTCTATATGTTGAACTGCTGTCATCATATGACCTCTTTCGCAAATTTTTGCATCGAACTGATTCAGCGCAGAATCCATAATGAATTGCAACTTCCTAACTAAGTGAACTGTTTCTGGCTTAGGTACGCTGTAGAAATTTAAATCCCGTTCACGTGTAGGATACAAAAGACATTAATTCATGTCTTGCTGCTCCGTTTTCTCCGATGTTTATTCAATTATACCAGTATTTAGACAGAGGATTGGAAGTTAACAGTGGCAATACTACATTGGTTTTTGTTTCTTCATCTTAAATCAGTTTTTTCTATTTAGAAGCAAATGAAAACTTCATAATTGTTGCAGATCATTTTGAGTGTGCCAATGTTCGTATCAAGTGAACAAACTTGTAATTTCCCTGCACGCTGTCATGTAACTTAGGAGAACACGAGCACAACATGGTTGATTGATTGAATAACCAACCGCATTCAATTTAGTATTCACATGATCACAAAAAATCTAGTGTCTCAAGGGTATTATCTAAATATAAGAGATATCATTATAGTGTAAATGCAGTATATCCAACAAACCAAATAGCTGTCTGAATACTGCACTCATCAGGTAGAACAATATCACATTAGATTGATGATTGGAAAGCTGTTTTATAACATAATAAGAAATGAGTCCATTAATAACTTCGACATACCATATGAATGTAAAGCTTTGATCTAGGTGAGAGCCCAAATTTGCAAATATCCTGAAAAGATAATACATAAATAAATGCCATGTATAACGACAGTTAGCTTAAATGTTTCAGTATGGTTTTATCGAAGACGTATTCCGAAAGCAGTTTTATATGCTCAATGGTACTATAAAAAGACGTAGGGAAAAGTCAACAGCTTCAAGAAACCTATAATTTACAAAACAAAGTTATAGGTAAATGCTGGAAATGCCGGAACCGCGAGCGTTCAAGCAACTGATTATTCTGCTGAATGTCATTTTGTAAGGAAATCCGTGAAACCATTTCTCAACAAAACATGGAAATTGTAATTTGACCAATTTTTACAATATATTTAGACTACAAATAAAAAATAAACATCAGAAGTGAACCACTTTTTTACATCAGTCTAAGTATGTACAATAACAAAACATACTTAGAAGGCATTAGCTCGACGAGAATGAGAATAAACTGCATCTTCGTGGCGTAACAATAAACATAGAACATTGCAAAAGAATATCTTAGACAAAAAAACTCATGCATATATATCCACAATCACTTCTATAAGTGATGAAACACTGGTATACTTGGATTTATGTAACTTATGGCCCATAGATTTACCATTGCCAAATATACTGCATTATTTGGAGGTTTTCCAGGGATCTTCAACAGTTATTGCAGCTACCTAATAGAAGATACTAGAAGCTACCTAATAAAAACAGTGCACCACTTTACCTAGGGTTAGCCGTTACCTAATACGGGTGACGGCGCGTGGATTCCTAAAGTGGAAGGGCAACTTGGGTGTGATCCAAAAAACCTTAAAGAGCCATACCCAATAGCTCTTTATTTCATTGCCTACCTCCAGGGAGCAAAGTGATCACAACTGGCTGAAAGTATCACTACTGTCAGTGGTCAGTATGTGTTCTCGATTAAATTAAAACTTTTTTGGCACAAATGGTCTTGTAAAACTGTTTATAGAAATGAAAATCTTCCAATTCAAGGGCATTTAAAGAAACCTTTGGAAAAAGAGGTATCTGTATTCAAACAATGATACAAGCTGAACTCATCTATAAAAAACTATATTGAACCGATCTCTAAAGCTTCCGGGCCCTCAGTTCATGTGAAGCATGCCAGGTGGTGTAACAGAACAGCGTCGGGGCCTTAGTGAAATTGATGGTTGGGTCCCTTGTACTAAAATACCTTTATTAATGCCCTTAGTTTTGTGTGTATAGAAACAATCCATCCGTTATACTACTCGGTGTGCAAGACTGGTCAGTCCGCCAGTCCTCAACCAAGGATTTATTAAACGTCTCCTCTTATTCCATAGATGTGACTTTGGATGTCTGGATGAATCATCTCCATTTGTGCGGATTTCCCCCATATATTTGGCACTTTTGATTGATAGAAAACAAAGCAAAGCAGAACAACAAGCAGAAAAACCGCTCTCCATTGAAACAATATTAAATACACATTCTTTTGCATACACTAGTAATACATAACGTTGATGCTATGCAAACCAAGTAGCAAACTGCAAGAGGTGGCATCGGCAATTTTAGATATTGCGCCTCTCGACGAGACTTGTTGCATTTTGATGTTTCATAATGGCAGCACTTCAATTGATTCTAGCTTCCCTGTGTTTTCAAGTGCGTGAAAAATAGGTTTTCCCTCTTGCTTTACTAAATAAAAACATGACAATTATTTCGCAATTGATCGTTTTATTTAGGTATCATGTAGTAAACAGACAAAATGCTAAACGAGAGCTTCAAGGCTTCCGTTATAGCATATTCATGCAGGGCCGTGTGATGAGCGGGTAGTTGACCCATTTGGATTTTGTAGCCGATATCCTGGTGCGATCTAAAACTTCTGATAGCGGTAGTGCGCTTCAGTCATATAGGAGGATGACAATGATGGCAATGTGTACAATCTGCAAAGTTTCGCGTAAGCCGGTTCAGAAATGCTTCGATTGCTGTTACAATATAATGCCATAATGGCATCAAAACAGTTTATAAATTAAATATTACAAGAAAACTCGTCCTTACCTATTGAATAAAGTTGATGAAAGTATATATCTCAGGGTATGACCAATATCGTGGAACAGGTGAAAATAATCTCAGTTTTGTGACCTATATGAAGTTAACAGTCTTACGTACCATAACATCACGTTGCTTGTTGTTAAATTTGTAGTTCACTACCATACAATGCTATAGTGCTATGTACAAATGTCCGTTGAAAATACTGACTTCTAGGAAGTGTAATCATCCCTTTTTATTATTATTACAGTCTGTAGGTCCCGGTGCTCAGGTTAATGAACTAGCTTTAATTTTCCATTTGGGATATATTTTATCACGAAACAAAAGTAGGCATCCGTTCTGTCAGTGACAACAACAATTTCCGCCTGGCCTCTCAACGATACTTTGGAGCTTTAAAGTGAAAACATAATTCTTCCTTGATTTTGAGTCAGATTATGTTGGCCTTTTTGTGTGTTCATGATATTTGACTTGTTATAAATGGAAAATTTAGGCCTGTTTCCCTTACAGCCAACCCGATGCTGACTATATATCTGTACTCTGTAGGAATGTACTCTTGAAATGTTAAGTTTTCTCTCATTTATATGCTTCTCTCTCATTTCAATGAAAAAAGTGCAATAGTTCTTAAGTTGGATGAATTTATGTGTGTAAATTTATCGAGATATTTCCTAGATCGAGTTAACTTCGGAACTTTAATAACATCAATAAGTCAGCTTTGACTGCTTCGCATGACGGTTTGACCATGCTCAGTCAACCTGCCACGCCTCGTTTTCATTTTACATTTTTTCTGCTTGCTGTACCCAATGATTTTTCCAAGCTTCTTCGAATGTTACACTCCTCGTACATTCACGGGAGTGGTGATACTTGCAAGATAGTAACATTGTTTTTCACCCCATTTCTTCATTAATAACTTATTTGTTATAACTCATTAGCATTTCTTCATCTACTCTAACACTTAACTAACATCACGCTAACATTCTGCTGCACAATAACACCTTGCCCATTACTTAGGCCTATTTTCAAATCAACTTTCCTTCGACACTGTACCATATATAACCTTGCACTTCCTTTCCTTCAGATATTTTGGTCATGTCATCCCTTTGCTCAGTTCCAAGGATCAAACGTACATAGCGAATTGAAAGTGTAGAAGCGTTAGTTGACATTTACAATAGCAGATAGTTAATACTACATAAAAATAGCACACGCATGAAAGTCTTTATTCTACAAAAGGATACTAACGAGGAGGCAATTTTGGGTGAGTTTGTATCTTTATTTGTATACATAAGTTTTAACGAGTCATTGTGAAGTTGAAAGCAAATATTTCAAAGAGCTTCCTGTAGGAGAAGTATTGCTAGGAACATATTTGTAAGGTCTGCATCCAATATTGTTGGCATATGAAAAGTAAAAGAAAATTGACATTTTAGCCCTTGCGTCTTGTTGAATTTTCGAATATGAAACCGAACTTTTCCTTGAGAATTCTGGTACTCAAGAGAGTTCAAAAGACCAGCCTTATTGACCTGTTCTGACCCATGCTTCTAGATACAATGATTTATGATTGAAAATTGAAATGTGAAAGTGCTTTGTTACAGTAGTGGCTTGCCAGTAGATATTTTGGGCTATGTCTTCCCAAAATAGAAATAAAAAGATAGATAATTTTCTGGGCCCTAGACCAGACTTGAACAAAGCCTGTTCATGTAAGCCAAGCGTATTACCGGAATTCGTGAACTATGGAGTGTATTCATTGAATTCATGCACGATAACTCTTATTTCTGTTTGAAGTAACTACTGATGTTGCTATTGTACTTAGAAAAATTTATCAATTTCCACGGACGTTTATGACATCATACTCCAAAACTGTGCAATGAAAAGTTCATAGAGTTCACAGAAAGCATGACTGTAGAAGAGACAATTGATATATCAAATCACTTACAGAATGCTGTCGCATTCATGTATGCTGTGTATGATATATTATTAAGAGATTCTATCCCATTTACATATCTACCAAATGCTCAGATAGTATTCTTCCAAGGAGTTATGAGAAGCAGGAATTTGTTTATGAGTAGCTAACATTTGGTCGTTCAGAGGATAGCAGAAGAATATCTTAATGTCAATTGGGTCTATTGTTGTGCCCATTAACTTAGTCCTATTGCAAAAAGGCTGATTAATAATTCACTAGTTGTAAGTGTGTTCGTTGCTATTTACACTTTGAGCTCTCTATCTCACCTACAGTGAGTATCATGTCTTGATGACTATAATTTCTAAATCTGTACAAAAAAGATGTTATCTTCAAATTAGAACAGTTTCTGCAGTTTTATAAGTAGCCAACAGATGAAAAAGAGACCAATTTGGTCTTTATGAGCCGGTCTCCAGTGCCTTCAAGATAGTGAACATTACAATCTATCTGCAATATATTCCCAACAGTTTATGAGATATGCATCACATGTACGCATCTTTTACGTTCAAATGTAATAATGACAGAACTGTTCAACATTTTTCTAGGAAGTTTGAGAGAAACAGTTTAAAACGTTTGTTAATAATACATGCTCCCCATTAGAAATAGCTTTATAAGAGACTCTGATTTCAATCAATAGGTGATTGATGTGTTTGCCTCACTCAACAAAAGGAGAGTTAGACAGTTATCTGTTTTAGAGTTATCTGTTTTATAAAGGCATCTTTTAATGCCCTTACAATGAAAGATTGTCACTTCCATAAACAGTTGTACAAGACGAATTGTGCTTAAAATATTTTAATTTAATCAAGAGAAGATATTGATCAGAGACAGTAGTCATACTTTCAGCCAATTTTGACCACCTTGCTCCCTGGAGGTAGACAATGAAATAAAGAACTGTGATGTGAGGTTTCTAACTGTTTATATGGCCACACCCAATCTACCCTCCCAATTGAAGAACCCATGGCACGCCACTGATTTGTCATTTGGAAAAAGTGACTTTTAAAAATTTGGCAGTTTTCACTATGTGCCGCAGCGGCCTGAGCAGAATGAAGTTGTACTCTTCTAAAGACAGTTATTGGCTCAAAGTTGCATGTATAGCAGGTCAAACTGAAGACAAATAAATATTGAAGTGAATTGAAGAATATATATCAGTGGTTCCCGAACTGATATCTGCATTTCCTGAACGGAAGGAAAATTAAACAGAAAGTGACCACGTAGGATTTCAGGACAGTGTGAGAGGTTGCCCTCGCTTGTTGGGCTCGTTGCTTCATCAACATGTACCACTGTTGAGAGTTGCCTTCCGCAGAGAAATTTTTATCATAGCAAACATTTATCACTCTGGGTACTATTACACAAGAAATGCTCTTAGGGACCGCCATGCAAAATACATTGAAAAGTTTGCGAACCACTAATATGTATCATCCAAAAGCATAGCACTGTAATATCTATATCTTATTATTTTTAAGTACCATGCAATATAGCACGGTATAGCTTAATGCTGGTAAGGCTTAATTCTGGTAAGGCGTGATGCTGAGTGGGGTTTGATATTGAGTAAGGAAGGAGCTGTAGAAAGCCATCTTAAATGATCTGACACTCATCTGCTCAAGTGATATCTAATGTTTTACCGCAGTAAAATATAGAAAATTCCTATCTGGCTTTAGGATTGTGCTTGTTAGAGAATGGAGCAACAAGCGTCTTTCAGGGTGAGAGTATGCAGACGCACAGTTATGTTCCATGATGAGACATTGAGGCAGTTGGGACATCTTCTATTAGTAAAGGTTTTGTGTCTTTGCAAGCAAAGTATTGCACTCATTGGAGGCAAAGTTTTGCAAGAGTATGAGGCTTTACCAAGGTACGACTCAATGTTTTAACTATGTCTGCATTATATCTGAGAGTTGAAAATCAATGATATGAGTGTGCCTAAAAGTTGCCGTGCCTTCGTTTGCTTGATAGCATTTCTTACTTCTGTGAAAATTGTTTAAGATAGCAGATGTCAGAAATACTCTTTATTCATCTTTCACAAGAATTACATCAACAGAATTATCTTCCAAACCACTGTTACATGAGATAGTAGTGTTCTCTTCATCTTCTAGGTAATTAATCAGTAACTGGCAAATATCAGCTATGTAACAAATACTACTCCATTTTACTCTCCTTTTCATACCATTCATGCGTTTTTGGATCTTCTAGATTGAGGATGAGGAGATTAGCATTCCTGAACATCGATTCAAAATTATTTACACGGATGATAGTTTGCTTCAATTTACCTCAACAAAATTGAAAACGAATATGATTTAACAGTTTCTTCTTCTGTAGATATCCTATTTTGCAGTTCTTAGGTTGATCATACCGTATGGTTGTCGCACATTGTATAGAAAAATCGTTCTACGCTTTGTAAACTATGGCCAAGGACGTGCTTACCGGTATTTAGCTCTGTAAATAACTAAAAACATCCATAGCGCTTCAATATTATTTACAAGATTCAGTATATTACCTTTACTAAAAAACAAGAAATGTAGTAATTGCCTGAAAAGCCCGATGTTTGGGGTGTTGCTCCCAGATCGTCTCTACATCTTCTTGACAAAGTCCTGCCCAACGCCATCCGTCTCATAAGTAGTCCTAGTCTCACCAAATATCTCCAATCTCTGTCTCATTGTCGTCTGATAGCAGTTCTGTCCATTTTCTATCGATTGTTTCATGGAAATTGCTCACTGGAAATTAACAGTATTATTCCTGATCCCCTGAAGCATGTTCGACCCAATAGAAGCTCCACTCGGTCACACTCTGTCCAAGTCTCACAATCTAATCCACGAACTCTTTCCCACAAATATTATTTCATTCCTAGAACCCGTCAACTTTGGAAGACCTTACCTTTCACTCCCTTTCCAGAATTCTACAACTTATCTTGCTTAAAATCTAACATCAACACACTGGATCTCATCTCACTATCTTATTGACTTCCATTTCTCTTTCTTCCTTTGTCAGGGCTTTGTTATAGGTTCCATTGGTTTTTCCCTGACATCATTACTTACTAAAAAAAGATCTGTAAGAGCTGTTTTTTCTCAAATCAAGTGTTAACAGCAATACTCCTCCTTTGTCGATTACACCTCTAATGCCACCAAGACCATGTGCCATAAACAGAACAAAACATCAATGGCAACAGAAGAAGATAAAACTATTATAGCATCTCCTGTAGAAACATGTGCAGAATAGGCCATTTTCACTAACTTTGTGCCTCCTTCTGTCAGGCCGCTAGTAAAATTTGTGACTATTGATATGACATCCATTGTTGTCTCCGTACACAAAGTATTGGCGGAGAAGAAGACGGTTTTCGGAAGTAGGTTACTCTGCCCTCTTCAACTGCCTTATTGCAGGCTTTAAACAGTATTTACTTATTTTCACTTCTGCAGAGGAATCTAGTAAATATAAAAAGACACCTTAGTAACTTTGGCGTTCTGCTCCCTTCATGCTAATCTATAAGAATATATCACAAATGATGAAGATAGTAGTATATCGAGAAAGAACAGTGAATTCGATTTTAGATAATAATTCCCTTTCCGTTGATGAAGTGCCAACTAAACTGCGTTTATAGCAGCAAGAAATTCCTCCTGGCTCGCAATTTCTAGATGAAGCATTGCAGCATAGGATAATCTACTTTTGACGGTCGTTCTTAAAACACCATCTGCTGTGCGTCATGGGACTGAAGTAGGTGTAAGAGGGAAAGAAAAAAATCTTGCAAGATCGACTCCTATCTGGTGCATTATGAATTGAATGACTGACATTCCCAAAATATTTCTTTTAAATTTTAGTTCCTTTTTTACTCTGGCTTTTCATAGTTAACTATCTGATAGCCTTGAGTAGATCTCTCTTAATTGATGCAAGAAAATTGTATATGGGTGACTTCTTCGAGCATCTATCCTTAAACTCACCTATTAGTCTCTTCATTCAACCTCGAATAAACAATTGGACCCACCTTCAGCATCACATCACAATTCACTGATATTGTGAAAGTATAAGACAAGGGTCTATTGTTATTGACTAGTCGAAGTATCCTAGCGTAGATCATAGTGGAGTCGAAGAATAAGTCATGAAATGTGCCTAAGAAAATTGCTACAGTAAGTAACAATTGAAATTACACTTTATCTTACAGCAGACTAGAACAGGAAAGTTTAGTTGCTGCTTTTCTGAAAGATTATAAGAAATGCTTGATGAAGTCTATTGATGAAGGAACTATCTACTATTTTGCACTTTCATGACTTTCAAGCGATTTATCAGTGCTATCGACAAGTTTTCTCAATAATCCTCTTCAAGTCAAACTCATAATTCATGAAACCAAAGATAACGAACCCCGACTGTCCATTTTCATGCTGCTTCTGAAATAAGCATCCAGAAATTGCCAGTGCTTTATATATGTGTGTACTTTTGAGTTTAGTTCTTAATTCCAATTTTTATGAAAGCCAGTTGCTGCACCATGTAATTGAGGCTGCATACAATGCTCATGGCAGTATAATATCAGCTCTTTTACCTTTTTATGCAAATTAATACAAGTCATCCTCATTTACCAAAGTTTCACTTGCTTCTTGCCTTAATGGCAAACAACTAGTTTTACACCAAAACGATATTTAAAATCAAATAAATGAGACTGAATGCTCCACTCACAGGCAGTATACTTCAGAACTTCAAATTTGTCCAAGCCCACTTGTTCAAATAAATTTCTTCGTAGGGAGAATTCTCCCTTGTTCTCCGTTTGGCCTGTTAATCAAATCTTGATGTGCCGACAAATTCAGAATAGTTTTAAGTTCCGACAAAAGTAAAAATGAATTGTCGAAGAACTGTTTCACTGCGTTGTTTTGATGTAAATATCCCATCTGTACTTCATTGCAAGAAAGAACGGCAATAAAAATAATATCTAGACAGCGAAACAAGTCCATTTTTCGGAGATGAGAAGATCGGAGGTTGGGAGCGAAACGCTGAAGGAAACTTATAGGATCACACCTTTTCAATTTTAGGAAAAAGCCTGCTGGATATATAACGTTAGGAATACTATAGATAACAAATTACAGATGAGTTAACTTATATAAAAGTGAAAACCTTCAACAGATTTTACAACCTATGGATAAAAATATAGAATTACAGTTTCACGAGGCTCACTTAGAATATGTGATATTTGAAAATAGAACAGGAATAGAAAATTCTTCATACCATAAGTTTCTCGCCAAGCGACTGTTTAGGAACAGCAGCTTTCTAAAAGAGCAATGAGTATTTATTAATATACTAGCTGAGATATTACAAATTTATGTTTAGAGGTGCATGGCATTTGAATAGGTAATGTAGAATAAGTAATTATTAGTAGTCGAAGTAGTCTACAGCTAAATAGAAAATGGTTAGGACAGATATTTGTGACAATCTGCTACTTGTCTGACAGACAAACAATTACATAGGAACAATGACATAGCTCCATCATTTGCAGATTATCCCAGTTTAAAAGTTTTATCCATGAGTTAACAGCAGGATTAAATGCAATGTGTATATTCAAATCAGTAGTATTACATTGCTTGAAAAGTCTTCTCATAGGTACAGAGCTCCATTCGTCTTCTACTAGTGGAAGGGGGGGGGGGGGTTGAAGTAAGTAAAATAGAGGAGGAGCAGCAACTACATCATAAAGCATCCTTGTCTACTGTCCAACCCTATGGACAGTTCGAGGAGAGGATCTTGAGCTCATCTTGAACAATTATGATGAAGTGATGAACCTATAGAAATGGACTCTTCCTAACTGCAAAGATGTTGATATCAGAGCAAAGGTTCGTGGAATGACAACTGCTTTAAAAACCATTGATTTTGTATTTGGATGCCACCTCACTTTTGTTATGTTGATACAAACAAAAATATTAGCCTCATACTGCAGAATGCGCTTATAGCTGAAGCACAACTGCTATGAATACCGTTGACTTTTGTATTTGGACGCCTGTTTGCGTTTATTATGTTGATAGAAGCAAACAATATTAGCATCACACTGCAATATCCACACATATCTGAAGCACAAGGCAACGCAACTGCTCAAGACGTCAACAAAGCTTTTAGTGTGCTCAGAAATATTATTAACATGAAAATTCTCTTAATAGCGAGGAACCTAAACCTTATCGGAAAATAAAAGTTCCAGAAAATATAGATTTAACAGATCCTCTACAACTTACTTCCCATCAAACGCTGAAGAGCTTTACTGCCACGTTTATTACAGCTTTTGATAAGACAATTGAGATTGTTGAAGAAAGATTCAATCAAGGTTCTAAGAAGCATGTTAGCTTACATCTTTTCTTAGCAGCAGCAAGGAAAGGGAAATTTGCAATTTATACAGAAAGATTTCTCCAGGTTTCAACTGTAAGGGAAGCTGCCTTTAATGCGTTGAACAGTGACATCCATTTGACTAGGCATCAACAAAATTACAAGTCATGACTGCATAGTGCTAATGCAGATTATAGAGCATTCACAGAAATCTATCGGGACATAAATAGTAGAACTTTTAAAAATTCACACTAGTTATGCCAGAGTTCGATGAAATGACTGAGAGATCACTCTCTGCTTAAAGATAACAAACTTACTTGTGTGCAATGCCAAGCGACAAAGAACATCAATCAGTTATGATTCTTTATTTACACAAAGAACAATAAGATAACATAAATATGGTTGCAGTTGCTAAAGAATTCGTTGGAAAATTTGACAAAAGTAGGCAAGCTCTTTGAAAAGTTAGCCAGAGTGACATGCCAAATCTATAAGAAGTGTGCAGCAAAGCAACACAACTACTATTCCAATGAATAGTACACCGACTGTTAAAATCATCATGGAAAAGACCAATGAAGTTAAAAACTATTGTTCAAAGAACATCAAGATTTAACCATTGTCATAATCTTCAAACTTCTTCATGGCTATTGAGCAGGAAAACCAACATATTGTATTATGTCATAATAGCCTTTTCAGCCTATGTCAAAAACGAAAGTGAATATGCAGCCTTTCATATATTTCAGTTTTAATCTGTAAGAAACCTAAACTTTATACACTTTGCGTTATATCTGAAGCGCCGTGATGTATTCGTTGTAGTAGAATATTTTAACATTTTGTATTAGCAAAAGTAGGAAAGTTTGACGTTTTAAATCATACATCTCATGGGCAAATGGTGATGAGTACAAAATAGCGAACTCTTAATTCCTTAAGAGAGATAAGCCTCTTTTCAAATTTCTTTTAGCTGAAACTGCTCCAAACCCCATCAACAATCCAATTTAGTCGCATATTGGCTGGAATTCTCATATGAAACTGGAGTGGAAAATGTCTATTGAATTTGCGTCACATCCGTAGATGAAAGGATTCCTTTCTGATAGAAACTTTGACCACACTCCTTAAGACGTCAATATTTTACATACCTCTTCATGTTTACTTTGGCTAGTAGGTGACGTGGTCTGAAATGAGAAGTGAACATTTAAACACTATATAGTAACACATATCTTCTTGTATGCAACATATAAGCAGTTGTTCGAGGATAAATTATGGAAGTCCTGTGTAAGAAGCCTGTGCAGCAATGTGTTTTAAATTACCACAAAAAGAAAATTATATTATTTTGCCAATATACTGTTGAAAACCGTAAAACCTGGACAAAGCACATTAATGAATAACTCTAAAATATTAGGAACAAGAAGGCTGTGCCTTTAACACAAAAGGGTGTCATCACAGAACAGCGGGGGGAAAATGTTTGAGTACTATATGATGCTGAAGGAATACCATGAAAGGAGAGATGTGATATAAACCTTGAATACGAGGTGAACAAAGACTTCGATGGGCAAGGCCTATTAGTCAGCGAGAGTAGTGCAGCAATGAAAAGATTTCAGATTTTACGAAAGGTTGTAGGCATCGTTGAGTTACCACAAAAATTTTAGAAGTCTCTAGCAGAACAGGCAAAATTAGAACTATTGAAATTATGTAAGGAAATAGATGTACATGTACAATTCCTAGATTCAGAGTACACTCTCTAATCTCAGCTTAGAGTTTTGAAAATAGGCTCATCTTCGTCTTTGAGCAATCAGCCATTGCTGTTGGCATAATAGTGAGCAATCGAGAGCGAATGAGACCGCCCCTTTTGCATCTCAACTTGTCATGTCAAGTGCTGTCATCCAATGGCCATCATTCATATTTTGCTTTTCCAACTCGTGCATTTTAAATGTTACTGCTCAGTGGTAAGTTAAAACACTGTGATGATAGAACCGTTCACAACTTTTTCAAAAACTTAAGTATGCTAAATACCTTGTCATCGTCTCTTTTCGTATCAGGTGGCTTGGTCTGAAATGAGAATGGAACATTTCAACACTACACTGTATGGTAGTAAAATCAAACCAGTTTGATTTTATTCCACCCACGCTTAGATTTTCTGTGATCACCTCTAGGCATGCCAACATATAATTCGTAAGTGACTATCTAATGGGATTATCGCAATGCGTAACTTGGCCGTTTTATAATGTACAGAGCCTTCACTTTGATAGCACATTTCAGTTTTATACAATCGATATTATGAAAGATGCAAGTGCATTAAATTTAATTCCAGTATGATCATTGTAGAACATTCCGTATCTTCGTCGCTGTCGTGAATTACTGTCGTATACAAATAAAGTTATATGTCAGTGGTCATTCGTTAGCAAGACAAAGGGCGCTGTGATATGAAATCTACTAGCTACTCTCCGGTGCCAATTAAATGTCCCCCGGCCCCGATTATTAATTTTTTTGATTTTCTCCAAACCCAGGGACCTTATTTAAAGAAAACGAAACTGTTTATAAACTCCTTATTCTATTTCCCTGTTATTAAAATTTAGGGTCAAACGTTCGAATGCTTCGTTTGAAAATCGTGTTATGGAAGCAAGTGTCAATTGACATGAATTGATATCAAAACATAGTCAATTGACTTTAGCCAAAACGACTTGTGTACATATATATTCTGGCTTATTACATCTAAGAAACGTCGCAAAAATTTGCTGCTGCAATGACAACCAACGAAAATGACAACCTTTTTTGTTTCTTCCCCAACTTTATAATCATTTAAAGCTATTTTTCAATATCTGACTCCCCTTTTATTCTGATCTCCCCGGTTATTAAAATTGAACTTTTTTTCTGAGCGCCCTATTTATTAGGACCCCTGTTTATATGGCATTTGAGAGTAGATTATCCAAGCAATAGATTGACCTGCACTTATAACTTGTTTAGATAAGTAACTGTTGCAACATAATTTTTCTTCATTATGGCTCATTTACATGATGCGTATGTTTCTAGCGTCTGACTCGTAAGTCAAAACTCATGCATCAACCCTATTGTTCTAGAGCTATGTTAATCGCTCTCGCGATGATTTTTCGAAAATATAACATGTTCTATTGTCTAGTGACAACGCACAGAGAATTAACGTAATTAGCCAATCAGAAAGCAAAGGCAAGTCATATGATTGCAATCACGCGTCAATCACTGTACTCTGAGCATTTCTCGACGCAAAGTGGAACTTCAAAGTTTAAGGAAATGTGTTTCAAACTGATTGAACTGGTTCTGGAAAAACCTGTTTTATGGGATGATTACTCAAAAGTTCGTCAATGACAAACGTTCTTCGTGCGAGAGTGGCTATTTCATGTTTGTACTTTTTCATTTTGGTTGAATATTTGGGCATAACTTTCCTAGAAGTTCCGTCAACTGTTTTGATCTTACAAAGGTAGCCTTTTAGCGACTGAATAGTTTGCGCTTCGTGCATCTCGCAGCAGCATGCACTCCTATACCCAGCGTCTTCTATTTTTCGATATTTTCTAACATTCTTTGTATATCTGCTACTAGTAAGCAAATTTCAGCCAATTTGTAAAAGAACCCGTTATTTTTTCGTTCATATTATCACTTAGTTCACTGGATTGCAAATTATGATAATAATGACTCATGAGTCAAAAACGCATCGTCTAAACGGTTTGACCCATGAGTCCAAAACTCATGCATTTTTGACTCGTGAGGTAAACGCAGGAAAAAACGCGTAGCGTAAACTGGCCTTTACTTCAATCAAAGTTTCTTAGCATAGCTTTATCTATCGTATTAAAGACAGCGAGAATTGTGCACAAATTTCAAAACAGTTACTTACGACTTTCTGTGCAATTTTTATGTTCAGCTAATTAAACGCAGGTCAGGTATTACAGGAGTGACTAAGTGGAGTATGCAAAAACCTCGTGCACAGCTTTTATTGACAATTAGCCAAAATGACCTAACTTTAAAATTTCTATTATGAAGTAGCTTTACACCTTCTTTATTCTATGAGTCCAAAACATAATAGGTGCTGCAACGTAGCAGACTATTCATGAGCTTTCAAGATGTATAGAGTAATTCAATGTTTGTGCCAACTTGAAAACATACTTCCTAAAATACTCTTCAGTCATGTAAACCATGTCCATCCATCGAAAAATAGTACAATACCCGACAAAAGTCCTGGGACACTTTGCACTTTTTGCAGTCTGCAACAAACTTTAATTCCCCTCTCCCCCTGAAACAATGTTGGTTTTCTGGAGAAGTACCTGCGACAATGGGAAAATTTCGCGTGCACGCCAACTTCAAATGTACCACAAACGAATCAATATTGTTCTAGGGGGAAGGGGGGTGCATGTTTGTAGCAACTATGACAATATGTAGAGGAAAATGGTTTTTTATCTGTTTCTTCTAAGTGCCCCGAGGACTTTTGTCCACTATTGTAGATCCTACTGTTAAGCAGTAGATTTGGTTGTATCATGTCTGATGATGACGTTCCATGCTTGTAATCCGTAACCATGCTATTCTCATCAGTGCCCATTACATCTGGCAACAACCCACTCTTGTATTGCCTAATATGTGTTTCCCGTGGTGTCCATAAACCCCCCAGGCTGTTGCATGTTCAGTCAGTCATAATGTAACGTAGTGAGAAGTTAATAATTGCGAAGTCGCTTTAAGACAAATCATTATTTAAAGTCATTGTTATAACTCGTTAATGAAATCCGTTGTTAAAGGTCTTTTTCCAGCCGATTTCACTGAGAATAGGAAAAGTTGTTTCAGCTGCCGTTGTTGTTTTAGTGTCATCTCTCATTTTTTACTATTGGACATTACACAGTTGATTCGCAGTAGATTTTAATTGTAAGAACTCGAGTAGTTTTACACTACACTCTCCTTCCACACAATTTGGTAGGAATTGCTATAGTCAAATTCCAGATAAACAGTGACAAATACATGCATATTTATACCAAGTTCCATCCATGGGTCACAAATCTCCTGGATATTGTTTGCATGAAAAATGTCTGGTAATTTAATTCACCAGCAACATATACCAACTCTCTGTTCTTGAATACAGGGCTCTTAGATCGTATTGGACTATCGAAAGGATCTTGATATCTTCTCTGAGCACTTTCTAATAACTGTATCATAGCTCTATCAAAGTACCTAAAAGACATTATATTAATATTTCACTAGATATCAAGAATTTGAAGTGCTATGTGCATGTCATAGGCAAAGCAAAAAGAGCTATTTTTGCATTTTGTATAACTACCGCAATGTATTCAACAGAATTAGTATAAAGGCAACGTCAATATCATAGAAATGCTGGCTTTTATCAACCATGCAAAATTGAAATAGCAGTTTAAGTTGATTCCAGGGTAAAGTGGAATTAATAACAAATATTCTACTTGCCTTCTGAGGCTTTCAAATCGATCCACTGAATCTCTGTTGTCAAAAATACCTTCTTTGCGAACTCCCTCAATAAGCACCCATATCAATACAATATTTGTAAAGCAATTCTTTTTGTCATATAGCCAGAGAACTTTCACAATTTCAAACTGCATGCATAGAAATCTGTTCACCATTAATGCTTGAATTGGATTCACAACCTTATTGGCATGAAAAAGAGTTATGAAACCTGGTAATCTTTATTGAAGCACTTATGCCCGTGAAGATACAAATTGTATTGTCTAATCAAACGATACCGAGATTCCAATGAGTAGCAAGTATCTGGATTTAATGAAATATAAGGAAGGCTTGAAGAATAACTTACATGACACCTTTTTCAAATTATACATCTTTTGAAAATTTTGTATGTCAGCAATACTGATGAAGAATAGAAGTCGCATACAATAGCACCCAGGTACCGACCCTAAGTTTTGTCTAAATGTGTATGCGATGATCTATCCACAAATAGCTAAAAGTACTACGGAAAATCTTACATTACCTAGTAATACTACAATGTGGATGTAAAATTAACAAAAAACATTGTTGCATATTAAAGTCCTTAAAATGGGAATTGAATTTGCATCTAACAGAATAAGTAATACCTCAACATTAGGACGGCCATCATCTTCAAACAAGCCTTTGACCATGCCATCGCTGAGTATAGATATAGCGTCGTTAACTTGCTTCGGGATCTTTATGTTCTTTTTCTGAAAACACATAGACATTAAGAGTTCAAGGCTTACGAGCATACTTTATAACAAGCAACAGAAAATCGAGTAGATGTTGTCAAGTCTTACAATAACAGTAGTAATAACATATAACATATATTTCATTTTTGAGACAAGAATTGCCGTATAGGGTGTCAATGGGGAGGGCAGCTACCCCCAGCACAACTTCCTCATGAAACCCTAGCGGTAGTCTAGTGTGGAAATTTGTTGGCGTTTGGTACCTTTAGAAAAGAACGATTATTATCTTGTACTTCAAAAGAAAGTACTTAGCCTTGCAAGTGATCTCAAAAACGTCAAATCATTATCATGTTCACAGAAATATTTGATGGTTTATAAGTATCAAAAGTTGGTTGTAACATTAGATGGTATGACATGCTTGCGAGGTATGCATGTCCACAAAGCTGTTTGAATGATGACTTCTGATTAAGCCTGGTTTCCATATAATCTTAACCATCAGCCACCTGTCCCTCACCTGGAAAGACTACTGATCAAGGACAGTTGTGTTTCAATGGTTTTTCATTTCATTTCAACAGGGTAAAAATGCATGCAGTAATAAACTGATTTTCAAGGAACCTTGCGCGATAAAACGTAACTAGCTTAATTTAGATATACAAGCTTCTTAGAATACCAATATACATGAAAGGTATAAATTTAAAAACAAGAAAGGGACACGAAAGTAAGCTTGTTTATCTAGCATTGATTTACTTTAATTTCGTATTGAAAGTAGCCAGAAAAGGAGCAGTTGTGTGCGGTTCTATTGCAAGATTCATATCTGTTGTGAAACATTGACAGCATGTGGGGGAAATGCAAGTACTGTAAAAGCTCTATTAACTATACAAGCTATCTCAAAGTCAATCGTTTCTTTGACTGTTAACCTTCCTAGCTGTAGTATTTATGGCAGGGTGGTTGATCGTTGACACTGTTTGCTACAACATGAGCTGCCAGACTTTGTAGCATTCACAATCGTATAATACAAAATGGAATCAGTAGCACATTCCCAAACAGATTAACAATATTTTAAATGTGGATATGCTACGCTGTAGAATATCGTTTGGGTAGTATGTAGTTCTCATTACGTTCTCTTTTCATTTCAATGACAGATCAATTTTTATCTCAATATATTTTATTTTATCTCTTGATTCAATCTTTTCACCGTTTATCTGAAAGAGAGAAAATCTGTTGAGTTATTGTAATCTAATCTCCTAAGGTTAGGTATATTGCCAAGGATCATATTATGTGCTTTTACAATACAAGTTGGCTAGAAATCAAACTTGAAAGAAGTAGGCAGTGGAAAACAGTATCCTGTAGGCAATGCAAGGTTTATTAAGTTCATTGATGAGAACTCTGTTTAAAGCACTATTCTCCTTATACTGATAAACAGAACTCTTGTGTATGAACGTAGCAAATTGTATATATCATTCTAGAACCAAGTGAAATGAAATGATGGATTTATAATTAAAGAAATGGTCTATAAATACCTTGAAATGGTTGATGATCATGTTTTTCTACAAATAAAATAGGCAAATATGAAGAATGACTCAAAGTGTAAAGTATCCTGTAGATGAAATTGCTATATGATAAATACTATACTGCGTCGGTATTAAACTAGTTGAATTGCAACAATATGAAACAATTGAAGTCAGGGGCGCTGAAAGCATCTTCGACGTGTGGGAGGATTCATCACCTGTGGCAATCAACAGAAGATAACTATTGCAAGTAACGTCTCTATTAGGTATGTTTATTTGATGTTACAGTGTCTTTCTTGTATTGTTTAATTAATACGAGCAACTATAGAAGTTCATGTGTTATCAAGAAGACAGGAATGCAAGCTATAATATCTTTAACATACTTGCTAGCTACACAAATAAGGAATTTTAAAATGTTTAATAGTTATTTTTTTGTCGTCCGACACGGAATTTTAAAATGTTTAATAGTTATTTTTTTCCTTCGTCCGACACGAAGTTACTACTTAATAGTTATTTCAGATCTTACTCAATGTAGTATTTAGTAGTGCTAAACTTCCCGCCTGCTGTTAGTAAGTGAGCAATAATAGTGTGTTTCAATTGTTCTCTTTTATTTGCGTTTCTGGTTACTGAAGCATATATTAAAGACTTTCAGTGCTGTTTAAGCAAATATTTACTATGCATTTAGTGAGTTTTCAATGCTAATTTTGAACACTTTCCTATTAAAAATCACATATTTTACCAATAACAGCCATGGTCGTGCCGTCATCGTTTACTTCATTTTAAATAAAAATGGAATACTCAAATTTTAAGCTGAATCAGCTCTTCTGTTGCCCTATTACATCGAGATGGTACTTCATTATTTCTTATGTTCTAAATTCGATTTTGTGGCATCTCATATGTTCAAAGATGGATTCTGCTGTATGTCAAGGTCCTACAGCAGTATAACAGAATCATATATAGTGACATCGATTTGAGCACCTCACAAGTGTTTCCATTCGATACACAATATAGCTTGGTAAACTACAATGTTTCAATATAGCTAATAGATTGCTACAACTTTTGTAAAGTCCCTGTAAGGATCGGTTATTTCTATCCACTAGACTGACTCTTTAATTCGTTGGTCCTTCATACAGAGACTGCAACGAGTGAGGTCAAGTGTTCTCTTTAATTGCAATCTTGTATAACTCAACATTACTGTAAATTCATTAATGAAACTTCTTTTATTCTCAAAGACTTCACAAATCATTGCAGACGTAACATCTCAGACTGTTTTGGGGGTAATTCGTTAATTTCCTTGTACGAGTTTCAGGATTTAGGCCGTCAAATTTCACTCTTATATGTTCTAAAAGCATAAGACAATCTGAATATTGCATTAAACAACTAATTTGGTTGTTAACTGATCCATGCCGTATATATTTTTATGTACCTGTAGGATGCAGTATGAGTTATGCAAGGGTAAAGTACCACCTTCACTTTTCTGCTCTTCACGGTAGCCCCAATAGTTCTTTCTACTTCCCCGTCCCCCAATGCCCCTCTGATTCCAGATCCCATGCTTGCAAGGTGACTTAATTGCAAAAATTTGTAAGAAGATAAAGCGTCAGCTAGTAAAACTGAATGGCACTGAGAGCTCAAGAAAATGATCCGCTTAAATACGTTCTTATACTACGTTAGCAGCAGTTTCTTGGGGTAATATATTATTGATGACTGCATCTCGTATGAAAACAAAGTGAAATAAACTAGGTGCTAAGTCTTAAATTAGTGCAGCAATGCTTGGATCTACTCATTAAGCACCTACGTAAAAAGGAAGCAGTGGGCGAACCTGTCTGCAATGCAAGATTTGAGATAGTGTTGCACCTAACATTACTTAAAGAATAGCGCTACCTCCTGTCCTTATTATGGTTGTATGTCTCGAATTATCTGTAGAAAGTTAATTTAATACATATTTTTCATATAATGAAGTGCTCTGTACGAAAGTAGTGCTTGACTGTCAAGAAAGGCAATACAGTGCTATTGGGGTCTAAGAGAATAGATCCACTTACACTTAAATCCACTTAATCTACGTCAGGTACAAATCGCTAATTATTGAATGTAATTCCGTAACACGCTCCTTGGTGTCCCTCTGTTCGTGTAGCACAGTTATGGGACCAAACATGCTTTCCTTTTTCAGAAAGAAGAGGATAAAGCGGAATGCTGTTTCATTAATGGTCGTTGCCGTACCATATGATCGATAATATCCGTTACCACATAAGATTGGGAAATGCTATTAACATCAATCTCTAAAATTGCTTGGAGTAGACATCAAAAAGAGAACGAAAGATATATGGACTGGGTTCTATTGACATTCTTAAAAAGCAAGATGGATTGCTGTTATCGACATTCAAACTTTACATGCATTGTGAAATGCAACTAGTGCTCAATGGAATAAATCTAGGCTTTATCCTATGTGAGAATTATTAGTCACAGTGCACGTAAATAGCCGAACCGTGCTGGATTCGTATTCACGACTCCTTTCTACAAACCAACACGTCCCTATCAAAGAGCATCCGGTAGAACTCTTTCGGTTGATTTTCTAAAACAAATCAAAATCATTACTTATGAAAGTCTTTACTAAAGGAATTATGATGCAGAAATGCTAATGCGATTGGGTAACTATGAAAGGCCAGCTCAGTTTTCTCTTACTAAATGCCTTATGATACATGAGTATTCTATTGGCAGGTTATTCTTTAACTGTATCCATTTGCACAGAATGTGATTTGCGAGATTTAAGAAGTATTTCTATAGTATTTTGTCATGAGGACAGATAGCAATAAAAGTAGTTGCAAAGGATTTATATTACCGTATATATTATTGCTACATGAAATGCAACATTCACTTGTTTTATCATACATGTCCTCTTGCAAATTATCACTTGGCAGGACAGAAGGATTGCGACTCAAAGAAATAGATACAACACCATAGACACTAATTGTTCTATATATTTCAACATAGATATCTTCGCACTAATTGTTTTCTGCAGCATTTTATCAACCTGGTGAAAATTCAATATCAAGTTTCTCATGTAAGCAAAAGCCCTAATTCTCGTAGTATTCCACCGAAGTCACGAGTATTGCGTGCCCAACGACATTAAGATGAGTGCAAATTGCTATCCTGAAAGTACTGTTGCATTCCTTTTGAGTGTGTTCAGGTAAAAGGGGAATCCTGCAAGAATTTTCTAATAGTGGTACTTTATTTTCACAGGCTGATATCACCTCTTTAAAGTCTACTAGTCCTCCTACCAGAATTTGATCACTGGCTTCAATAAAGTTTTCATCATCCACGCGTAGGGTGTGCCACCAATAAGCTACATTAAAGCAAATCAACAAATCTGACTGAAAATGAAGCTACAGCTCTACTGCCTGCTTCCATCATTTCCGAAGGCTTGTCGTGTTGTACTGAAGCTCGAGTATCAGGATAAAGTGACATGTCACTGATTTCTCGATCTCAATAACAGGTGTGTCAGTAAAAATAACGCAACTTATAAACAGTTTGCTTCTTGCACTTAAAAGCATGAACATTGGAAACTAGAGGGCGCACAGAGATGTTTTCAAGGCAGTGTAATCGCTGATATCCTGAACATCTGGATTTGAGCAGATTCATAAAAATATATGGGACGTAAGGAGTATTTAGTGGCTTGTAAGTGTATGACCAGCGTGCTTTCTATCAGCTTTCAAAACAATGCATTAAATCGCCCAGCCAAAATTAATCAAAATTAACCAAGATGTGAAGCTGCAAGAAGTTACCAGTGGGTGGAAGGGTGGGTAGTGCCTAACAATAATGCGCCGAGATTCGATCTCTGGATGTTCTACGTCAGTGGTTCTTAGACAGGGCTGCCCATATTTTCTATATATTTCAGATATCATTCCACAGTGTCCAAGCAGCGTCAGTCTACTTGAAAGGACCTTGATCCGTTTAGGTCACTCCAGGGTCCTTCAGAACTTATCTGTTGCAGTGTTGCATGCTAACAGCAAAAGTGCTTTATGGTGCAGGAGAAACTACTATTAGGAGCCTCTCCATCGAAAGAGATAGACATTGCTTAGTTCTTGGAAGCATCATGTCTATGTCAAAAGATTTTCAGTGGAATATGTGGAATGTTTCAACTTTCCTTAACACCTATGCATGAAATGCAAGGATAATTCGCATCCTGATTCTTGACATAAAAACTGAAGGTTGAGGATGCCTTAAAACCAAAGTTGCTTTATGGATACGGGACTATAGAATACAACTATAATATATGCAGATAATGCTCTTATACCATTAAAAAATGGCATTAAAAATTGTGCTCAGGTATAACATGAGTAAAAGATAGAATATATGCATATGCTGAGACGCTCGCCACATGGACAGAAGTTAAATGAAGTAAGAAAACAATGCATGACCACATATTGTAATAAAAGGGTTCTGATTCAAGACGTTCGAAATAATATTAAACAAGAAAGGTGCTGAAAGAGCTACTTGTTAAGAACTCTATCGCATAATCACAGTCACGCAAAATCGAGAAGCTAGAAAACTGGAATTCCTCTTGTACATCATTACTTCTGAAAATCGGCAGTATCAGCTTTGAGAAAAATGGTTGTTTAGCTAAGGCATGTTTTTGTAAACCTATAGGGTAAATAGGTTTGAAGTTGTAGTGAACTAGATAATGCTTAAGTTTGCATATTGCTGTTTTAAACTGTTTTCAGGAATTTCTGTGATATTTGTCATGTGATGAATAGAAGAGTAATACAAATCAGTTTCTATGAAGTCTACTAAGAAACTGGGTATATTCACGATAATGTCTGGACTCCATTTCATAGCTTTTTAGCAACAAATTGAATGTCAAATTAAAATGTCAAAATTTTGCACTTCATTAAACCAAGTACACAACTAGCGATGTTTGAGTGCTTGAGGCTATTATGAAGTTTGAATTTCGTTACGGACGGACAATTGATACTTTGAAGCTCTATAAAAACTGAACTGAAACTTTTTTTAAATCAAATTTTCTCTCTATTACTCTTCCTAGCTAGGGCTCAGAAAAAACTTACTTGTTGGCTTTTTAATGTAAAAGATAAACATTAACCAGTGAAAAAGGGTCCGTTACGGACGGACATAGATAGAACTCAACGTTCAAAAACTTTTGAACTAACAGATAAATCCTATCTAAATCTGGCTTCAAATACGACAATAAGTTACTTTTCCATTAACTCGATTTTTATAGACACAATGTTACATTTGTTTTGGTTTAAAAGATGCAGGCCTTCCTTCTTTATATTAAGGTTTACTAATGAAGGTTTGCGTTACGGACGGATAAAAATGTAACCTAAGCAGCAACATATTTCAAATCAAATTTTGATGTAGTCACCTAACTTCTGCACAAAATAGCACTAGTTTTAATGTCCTTCCAACTTCGTTCCCTTGAAGGTAGTACCAGAAATTGAGAATATTGTGAATGCTCTGATAGTGAATATCGAGCCTTTTCATAATCTAATGCAAACACTCATAAAATAAACTTATTTCATTTAAAAAATTCCAGACTTTGAGGCTTTCTTTGAACAATATACCGTGAATACGGTCTACGATAGCAGACTCTATTGTAGTGTTCAGCTGTAATCAATGAAAGGTTTACAGCATCCGTCTTTAACAACAACATGATAATGAATAATAGTTTTGGAACTTTACGAAAGTACGTAGGATTAAAGTTGATTTAGTTGAAATGCAATGTACTTCATTTGTAAAAGCATTCATGGTGAAACCACTGATCACAAATGCGGCATTTGAGCCACTCATCATATTCTTTATATTTTTGAAGACAACAAGGGCATAATACGTTTGCATTAAGTGACAGTGGCAATTCATTGTGACCACAAACTTCTGGATCATCATCTCTTCTGTACCATTGCTCATGAAATGGAGAGTCATCATCAGTTTGAAAACACTCCAACTCGCAGACAGGATTTAAATCAAATGACCTCTTCACCATTTGGGCACCTAATGTACCAGAAATCTTCGGAGCTTCTGCAACACTAGCTGGTTCTGGAAGAACATCTTCCAATGACAGATAAAGTGATGTTATGCCATTTCAAATCGAATCAGGGTGTTCAGCAAAATGCTTAGCATCACATATAGTAGCTTTGCCAGACTTGACTTCCCGAAACACGCGGTGTTTGATGGTTCCACCGATTCCATCCAATGGGCCTTACCATGGTGTCGTTCATTGTAGTACCAGAAGAGCTTGTGATTGACAGCAAACTGGGTCAGCAAACTAAAGACAAATCTTGAGCAGAATTGCCCTGCACAGCCATCACTCCATATATGAAGAACAAGCGATTTTTGAAGGCTAGGATATTTTTCTTGGATGACAGACAAAATTCTCAACCAATAGGACAGTGCAGCAATTCTTGAGTGACTACTTGCCTCAGATATTATCGTCGCATTTTCATTAACCAATAATACTTCTATGTTTAAATAGCAGCAAGCAAAGAAAATTAAAAAACTTTGTTGGCCAAAGTAGGCACTTTGAATTTGGTGCCGGTTTCTGTTGACGTAATTTTCACTATAATCCACTTTAATGAGGACTTCCTTCTTCTTCAGGTTTGCTTTAAGTGAATTGAACCTTGCGTGTTGGATACGTTAAACGTATATATGTTGTTGTTTCAGTGTTCTTAGATGGTGATTAAAAACATCAATTATGTCATCAATGTCTTCCAAAGTTACAGTGATCCTTTGGATTCTCTCATCAACTTTCTTCCACTCTTTGAATAGAATTTTATTTTGTTCTTCCTCAAAGAGTTGGTTAGGTGTGTAGGATTGGCATTCTCTGCATGCGAAATTCATGCAGTCAGTAGATTCAGAATTGCAAGAAAATATTTCCTTTATGTCATGAGAGTTGTTTTGGGACTTGTGATCCATCCGGTAAGTAGGACTTCAGTCCTATAATGAAATATACTGCATTCTCACAAATCCCACAAAGACACGTTGCATGTTGGATATTTCTATTGTAAATGTATTCTTTGTTTACCTTGATCAGATCGTATAATTGACGATATGTAAGCTTGTGAGCAAGTCTGTTTAAAAAAGAGTCGGCCCATTGTTCCTCTCCATTGGCAGCTCCATTAGCAATATCTAGCAATTCATTCAAAGTCCAAAGCAAATACTTTTTTGTTTAAACACTTTCTCACCATTACTCTTTCCCATATATATTTGGTCGTTCTTGCCTGGTGTTACATATGTTATGCCAGGACGCTCCAAAAACTCTACTAGCCAAGAGCTGTCTTCAGCATTTATTTCTTCCCGTTTCCGTCCCCGGTTCTGCTGTTGTGGAATGAAGATGAATGAATGAAGATGAATGAATGAAGATGAATGAATGAATGAAGATCCAATGTTACTAGCCATTAGCATAGCACCTTTCATTTTCTTTCGATACTCCTGCTTGTACAATCTCTGCTTTGCGAGTCACATCTGATTCTTAACTGGGTCTGAAAATTTCATTAAGGTTCGCATTCGCCGTTTTCTCAACGCATCCTCCACAAGAACATTGGATTTATTTTTTTCTCAAAACCGTTTGGCTCGTTCAGCACCTGACAAAGGGGCAAATCTTTTTTTGACAATAGGGAAAGTCACAGGATTGCAAATACCAGACCTGCAACATGCATTAATTATCAATTTATTCAAAAGTACAAAAACAAACTTTCGATAGAATATTCGAAGGCGAAGAAATGACCTCGAAAATCACATTGGTGTTCCTCAAGGTTCATGCTTTGGACCTCTCTTATTCCTGATATACACTAATGACCTCCAACGAGCCGTAAAAAAATTCAAAGTGTCCATGTTTGCTGATGACAAGAGCCTTAGTTACCAGTCCAACAGCATCTTTCAGCTAAATGAGGTCATAAACGAAGACCTTAAGCCTGTTGAAAAATGGCTAAATGGTAAAAAACGTTCACTTAATATCTTGAAAACTCACTCTATGCTTATTTCTACAAAACCTAAGCATAAAACTCTAGAAAGGAGCAATGAGTCTCTGAAGTTAAAGACTCGAGAGAACGTGCTCGAGTCTGTTCAGAAAACTAAATATCTTGGTGTACAAATTGACAACGCCTTAGGTTGGAAGGGGCATTGCAATGGTTCTGCTTTTTTAGCAAACGAAGTCATTGCAATGCATCACACGTTCTATCTCTATAAATCAAGGAGAGATCTATTTTCAGTTCATTTCCACATCAGTCACAGAGCAGTTATAACCTGCTGAATAACCACATAGGAAAATTTTGCTGTATTTCAAACTTAAGTATATTCCTACAATTCAAGCATTTTATTGATTTTTGCTATAGAGAGAAAAGTGACAAGTGCTTTGATATATTCAATGCTCAATAGGCTTATGCGTATCATTGACTTAATATTCTTTATGGTTTTTCTGGAAAAGAATTCATATCCCGCAAAAACTCTCCAAAAAATCTTCATAACCTCTCTGTGCCAATACCAACCCATCCTTGTGAACCATAATGATCTTTAAGTTTTTGTTAACTGTCAGATTTTTCAAAAATGCAACGAATTCCGTGATAGCCTCAGACCTTGTAGCCCTGAAGGAATCTGACCCAAGCCCCCCTTTTGGCAGTTCTCGTCGATTTTTAGTTACATATTGTTTACGGGTTTACTGTGGATACTTCTGAGAATTCGTTACGGACGGGCACTTCATAAAATACAATTCTTGCCTAAGCAAGACCAATTAGGCTTAATTAAATGTACCTGACTAACAATATAGCCTTTGAAGAGATAGCTCCATAGAAAGAATGTTGATTTGCATCTAGTCTGACTGCTTTAGAAAAACTTGAAGATGTTAGGGTTGTCACGGAAGGACACAGTGCTAGCAAAATAGGTCAAAATTTTTCTAGAAAGAGTCGGACAGGGATTTAAGTTAGTTTTACATTAATTTCAACTATACTATCTTTGAGTTAGAAACGATTTTTGACTATATGCTAGGCTGTGATTTTACAAATATAATAAATATCTATGTCTCTCCGTAATGCAAGTGTCCTCCACGAAACAACTAAGTAACCATGAAAATCTTTGTCATATCACTTAAACAAGCATTTTCATAGAATTTCTGTACTTTAAACTATTGTAAATTTAACAACTATTAAGATTCTTAAGCTACAAATAATTTTAAAATTTTTCCACAAATGCAACGAATTTCGTAATAGCGCCGGGTATCATAGTTGGTGAAGTATATTGATTGAATGCAATCAGCAATATGCAACTGAACGGGGTTAAAAGCAACTCGACCCCACTATTGGATCTCCCATTAAAAGTTGTGAAGCTAAATAGGGATATATATTCTAGTGAGTTTCTACAAACCATTCAAGACATGACATGAAATTATAGCTTGAGACATAGAGTTTCAGATGATAGATGAGGATTGATGAACTATGAAGGAAAAGGTGAAGACTGCTTGCAATGAAAACTGATATTACAATGCCTGCCAAGCTGAACATCTGAGTTCTAGGGGTGACTAGAACAAATTGAAATCTCAGAGTATTAGTAAATGACTTACCTGTGTCCATTTTGAGTCATCCCAATGATGTACAATATTAAAGTATAGGTAAGGACAGATATCCAAAGGATGAGTCTTTAAAATCGCCTCCAGTTGCATATATGACGATTTTTTCAATGCATATCGACACACCTGATGGGTTGAGAATATGTTGTTAATTTAGTCTATTCAAACGACGAGAGAAAGTTTGTGCACATACAAAGCTACTGGCTAGTAGAAATGCTTTAGGTTGAAACCATTTTGAATAAACAACACATCTTATACTTATCAAACTTTACTATATCTATTCTAATTAACAATTGACTATAACTCAAACAAATTCTACGCTTGTAAGCGCATGTTAAGATAGTCATACTTGGACATGAAATTCAAGCCATGATGTCAGAGAACTGACGTAGTATTTTTAGTAAGAAGGTCATCAAGCTAACATATTATAGACTAAATATTGCGCTGTGATAAACCCAGATATGTAGGCAGTAGGAGTAGGGCAAGAGAGAAAATGAATACTACCATCAAATGTTCTAAATGCTTGATTTTTCTAACAATAAAGTAACAAATAATCCATCACGTTCTAACAGAAAAAAACAAGCGAGAATATCCCTATTGAATAAAATAGATGTATCTGTTTGAACACAATGCTGACCAGGATGATGCAAAACATGAATAAAATAGACTTTGAATACAGCGAACGCTTCTTTATACAGATTTTCAGGTTTGGTACCCGCAACCGCGGTACTTCCTTCATTTGAACAATTAACCATATGAAAGAGGTTATTCTTGTTTTCACTCCTCCTAAATGGACAATTCCTTGCAAAATGCAAAACATAAAAGGAATTTCGACTCGTTTTCAGGCTTCTTAGCCTTTTGTTTGGTAGATCTACTGCGACGGACTTCCTGTTGGCTTATAAGAGCTGAACCTGATCCAGTATCAAAAGAACTCTCTCGCTTTCTTTCCTCATTAAGCAAGGCCGTGCTTACAAACTCGAGATTGGGAACTTCCGCTTGTGCTTCCAATGCAGTTACTAACGTGTTATAGCTTGTAGGTAAACTAAGAAGTTTAATGCATAATACTAGCTCCTCTGGTAAATGCAGCTCCAATTTTCTTAAATCAGCTATAATCTCCTTATACTTTCTCAAATGATTTTGTACCGAACCATTTTCATCCATTTTTAGTTCCATCAACTGCCTCAAAGTATGTAACTTCCGAGAAATGGTTCTCTATGCAAAATGCCTTTCCAGAGCTTTCCAGATAGCAGCTGGGTCATCCTCACTGATATCTTCAATGACATAAAATACCCCCGATTGCACGGAAGAATATAGAAAATTAACAGCTTTAATCCGTTTCTTTGTCCAATCGGTCAATGCCCCTCATTTCCAGAAGCTGGTGAAATCTCGGATCCATTCACAATATCTCATAGCTCCTTTGCGCATAGAAATTCTTTCATCCTTTTTCTCCAAATTGTCCAATTTGGGTCCGACAGCTTCCCCAGAGTAATTTTCTCAACATCCTCAGCCATCATGCTAATGTGAAAACAATTCACGTCCAAAGATCTGACGCAACGAGTAAGTTAGGCCTTTTATGAAATTCTCTCCTTCAAAGGCGTCATGACAGCTTATATACCAGCGTAGACTTCCGTCAGCGATTCTGGGCCCATAGCCTTTGTTAAGAATGACTGTGCGCAGTGGCAGAAAGTAATCACCAAAAAGACACCAACACTTGCATGAGAAAACAATGTTGTCATTGGTAAATCAATAAACTTGAAACACAAAGTTAAATCACTATTGTTCTTAAAGATAATTCTGGGGTTTTATGTTATGCATGCTCATTGGTGTCTGTTTAAAGCGTCCATTAACAGTTATAGTACTTGTGAGTTGGTAGGATTTGGGAATTATATAAAGCAAAATGTGTCAAAAAAATAATTTCTCCGTCAGGAACGTTAATGGTCTTTTATGCCACTTCAAACGGCAGTGTCTTAAAATAGACATTGGTAGATAAGTATCCCTGTGTACTCTGAACTTTGGGAATAGATACAATGCTGGAAGCTTGGTGGAGCAATTGCATGTTGTTTTAAGATTTGTTATTCCTCAGATAGACATAAGGCTTTTAGTTACTGACTACACAAAAGCAATGTTATATCATGTCCTCTATCGGAAACAAGCTTGTCCTATTTGTAACCAACAAACGAAAGGTAAACGACACAAATGGACACGTGAGGAATACAAAGAAGTGATGCTATGTTACTACAAAGCACAAGCAGAGCCCTTGAAAGATAATATCACAAAGGAGACGTATAGAATTTGGCGACAAAGAAATCCAAATGCTAGACCAAATATGGATGCAAACAAGATAGCCAGTCAGAGGCGATATATAGAAAAGAACAACAAATTAACAGCAATTGAGATAGATCAAATTAAAGTATATATAGAACAAGAAAGTCATTACATGAATGCAAATACGAATGAGAATAACGAAACTATTTATTGAAGAATACGACCAACAGGCTGAAGGAGAAGTATTGACAGTGGGAATCAACAAAAATGCAGCATTTGTAATTGATTCAAATGAATTAGCAGAGGAAATTTTCAGTAAGTATGCAGACCTTGAATATATCGAAGTAAAGGACAGACCACCCTTACCTAAATTGCCCCTTACCAAACAGCTGAAAGCATTAATCAATCAAAGTAATTCAGTTCTAGAAAATTATGTACCAGGAAAGTCACTCAATGAAATCGACCGACTGTTATATGCAACAGGCTTTGTGATCTCTAATAGAGTAGGGAAGACACCAAACAGCAAAGGCATCAAATATCGCATGCAAAACCTAAATGGCAAATTAGAATAGAGAAACAGATTGAGAAGATGAGAGGGGAACTGTCGTTCCTGACAGAAATGTCAAAAGAAGAACAATCTGAAAAAGTCAAGGAAAAGAGATGGGATGCAGAGGAAGTACAACATCAAAACAAAGAAAGATTCTGAAGCTATAATGGAAATCCTTAAAATGAAGATTCAAGCAAAAGCTCAGCGATTGCGAAGATATGCCAAGAGAAGCAAGCAATACAATCAAAACAGACTCTTTAACAATGATCGCAAGAAATTTTATAGGTCCCTGGGTAAAAAAGAAATAAAAACAAAGAATCCACCGAGCAAAGAAGAGATAGAACAATTTTGGAGAGGCATCTTAGGAGAAGAAAAGCACCATAATGATAAAGCGCATCGGATAACTCGAGAAGAAGCAAAATACGCACATGTAGAGAGCCAAACATGGAATTTAATAACGAAGGAAGAGGTTCATAATGCCATTAAAAAATCAAGTAATTGGAAGTCTCCAGGTGTAGACGCAATACCAAATTTTTGGCTAAAACAACTATCAGCAACTCATGATGCACTAGCAACTGCATTTAACAAAGCGATTGACAACCCAGAAGATTTACCAGAGTGGCTTACTACAGCTCGCACTTTTCTTATAACTAAAAATGGTGAAAGTGATAAACCAAAGAATTACAGGCAAATAGCTTGCTTACCTACATTATATAAAGTATTGACTTCAATCTTGTCAGAGCGCAGCTATAAACATATCCTATCCAATAACATATTACCGGAAGAGCAAAAAGGTTGTGCAAGAACTTCATATGGATGCAAAGATCAACTTCTTTTGAACAAAGCAATAATTGAAGATTGCAAGAGGAAGAAGAAAAAACTTAAATGTAGCTTGGATAGATTACAGAAAAGCTTACGATAGTGTTCCACATAGTTGGATTTTGAAAACAATGTCAATCTATAAATTTAACCACAAAATGGTAAATTTCATGGAGAAATCAATGAAGTCATGGAATACTACAATGTATCTGAATCATGTTCAAGGTCTTTTGACAACAGGCAAGATCAGTATCAAACAAGGGATATTTCAAGGGGATTCTCTCTCACCTTTATTATTCTGTTTAGCATTAGTGCCGTTAACATCAGAAATTAATGCCAGTGGATATGGATACAAGATGAACAGGAATAGTGTGCCAATTAGTAACCTGCTGTATATGGACGATCTGAAACTCTACGCGTCCAACGATGACCAACAGCAAGGAGAATTAAAAATTGTAAAGCAATTTAGCGAGGACATCAAAATGAATTTTGGCTTGGATAAATGTGCAAAGGCATCATTCAAACAGGGTAAACTTATCAGCACTGGCAATATTGAGCTGGATCAAGAAGCAACTATAAGTGAATTAGACCCGAATAGCGGATATAAATACCTAGGAGTAGATGAAAGTGATGGCATACAACATACTAAACTGAAAGAGAAAATCAGAAAGGAATATTGCAGAAGAGTGCGACTAATATTGAGATCAGAGTTAAATGGAAAAAACAAAATAGAAGCGATAAACAGTTTGGCAATACCTGTTGTTCAATATAGTTTTGGCGTAATAGATTGGAAATATTCTGAGCTAAAAAAACTTGACTCAAAGACAAGGAAAATCTTAACAATGCATGGGATATTACACCCAAAATCCGATGTTGACAGAATTTACATAGCCAGGAAAGAAGGAGGAAGAGGACTAATAGAAATAGAGAGTGCATATAAAGTAGCTATAGTTGGGCTTAACCACTATCTTGAAAACAAGAACACTTTGTCTAGCAATATGATTATTATGCATGAGAAGACAAAACTAAAGTATTCAATTAGTAAAACTGCCAAAACTATCGAAACAGAAATGACAGATTTGAAATTTACACCTAGTACAAACAACACAACAGCAGAAAATGCAAAAGTACTAAAACAAGAAATAAAGAAAGAACTTGTTAAGAGGAAGAATAGTAGATGGCGTAGTAAACAGTTGCATGGAAAGTACCCCTCGCTTATTGGGGAACCACATGTTGATTCTCAAAATACAAACAATTGGCTCAGATCAGACATCAAAGGAGAAACAGAGGGATTATTGACAGCAGCGCAAGACCAAGCTCTATACACGCAAAATTATCAGAAAAATATAGTTGGCAATGAAATTGATAGTAGATGCAGAATATGCTATAAGCAGTCCGAAACAATTGATCATATAATCTCAGGGTGTGAAGTATTAGCAAAGGTAGAATACATTGAAAGACACAATAAAGCTGCAGCATTTGTACACTGGAATACTTGTAAAGATCTAGGAATCAAGACAGGAGACAATTGGTATGAGCACCAACCAGACACTGTAACTAATACTGACACACATACAGTGCTGTGGGACATGGCAGTGCAAACAGATAGACATATAAGTGCAAACAGGCCTGATATAATAATTAAAGATAGAGTAAATTCAATTTGCAAGCTGATAGACATGACTGTACCATGTAATAAGAATGTATCAAGCAAAGAAATAGAGAAGAAAAGCAAATATAAGGATCTTGAAATTGAAATACAACGGATGTGGAAAATGAAAACGGAAGTAATGCCCATTGTGATAGGAGCACTTGGTACCATCGAAACAGGAATGGTCAACAACATCAGAAACGTCTCAGATAAAATAAATATTCAGTCTCTTCAAAAGACGTGCTTATTATGGACTGCAAGGATCCTTCGTAAAGTACTTAGTATCTGAACTTTGGGACATGAAATGCCTTAGGTGTATTGTTTACACCCGGCCAACGAAGAAGCAACCAGTACAAACTGTGACATTTAAGGAATAACATAATAATAATAACTAATTTATTTACAGTTGGTAAAAAACGTAGTTCAAAAATAAACTAATATACACCAACTATTTAATTACAATATTTTTATTTACAAATAATACAGGTACAATTTTCTCCCTTCCAGTTTTTGATCATTGTTTTAAATCCTTTAATATTTTGAGCCGATTTTATGCTGTCTGAAAGAGTGTTCCAAAGTATACTACCTCTAAACGATAGGGAGCTTTGTCCATACGAGGATGTTTTTACTTTTGGTATCTGGAGGAGATTTTTTATTCTCAGATCATAGATTATTTCTTTAGTTGTAAAGAACTCTGTCAAGACAGCAGGGCCAATATGATTGGTACATTCATATATTTCAATTATCAGCTTTTGTAGGTTACTACAATGGACCGTTACTTCTTCAGATTTTTCTAGTAGATCTTCAAATGTAGCTGTATAGTCATTTTGGAGGACTCTCAAGGCGCGCTTGTGCAACTGATTTATTCTATTATTTGCTGTTTTACCACAAAACATCCATATCAGTGGACAATAGTTGAAACTTGACCTTATAAAAGTCTTGTACAGTACATATGCTTTGTGCTTTTGCAGATACAAAGCTATTCGAGAGAACGCCTTTACCTTTTGGTTTGCCGTTTTACAAATAGCTTCCACATGATTCTGAAATTGCAACTTTGAGTCAATCGTTATTCCAAGAAGTTTAACCTCCTCAGTTGTCCTTATAGATATGCCATTTACTTCCAGGCTCAATTTTTGACCTTTTTCAAGGTCCATAAAGATCACCTGAAATTTGTCTGGGTTTGCTGCCATTTGGTTGTTTTTAAACCATTGTAAGGCATTATTTATATCTCCTTTGAGCAGTCTTAAAATGGTTTCTATATTATCATCAAATGTGTAGATAGTATTATCATCAGCGAAGTTGCAAACTTCTGAGTCTTCGATGACGTAAATGAAATCGTTAACAAATAAATTGAATAGCAAAGGCCCTAGAGCTGAGCCCTGTGGGACACCAGATTTTACTTGTTGCCAGCTACTATAAGTTCCATTTACTTTAACCCTTTGTAATCTATTTGTGAGGTAGCTATTCATTAAATTCAAACTGTCCAAAGCGAAGCCATATGCTTCAAGCTTAGCTAGCAGTAAATCATGGGGAATGCAGTCATAGGCTTTTGACAGATCCATAAGTACCATCCCAACCTTGCCTGACCTGTCCAGTACCTTGCGACATTGCTCAATAACTCTAAATAGAGCATCTTGGGAGCTGTAGCCTTCTCTGAATCCACATAGAAGTTTGGACAATTTTGGATTAATAAATGACGTGATCTGCTTCGACATCAACTTTTCAAAAACCTTGGAAATTGCAGATAAAATACTTATTGGTCGAAAATTCTTCTTTGCTGTTGTTTCTCCTGTCTTAAAGACGGGCGACAGACCAGCTTTTTTAAGGCTTTCTGGAAACAAACAGCTTTCAATCATAGAGTTTGCAATTTTGGTTACTTCACCAAAACATAAAGCAGATAATTTTTTCAAAATTGTTGTTGGAATGTTGCCGCTAACAGACTTTGAACATTCTAATCGATTGATTTCATCCCATTACCTCTTTTGTATCAAATTTGCCAAAGCTAAATTGATGATTAGGTTTAATTAATTGTTTTATTTTGACAATACTCGGATGTGTCTTATACCGTTCAATAGCTGCTAGCACTGATTTGTCATCGATAATAGGCCTCTCAATATCTAATGTGTCTGTTATATTTGTGAAGTAGGTATTCAAACAAAAAGAGGGGGAAACAGAAATAAAAATAAGAAAGTTGCTAGAAAGATTGGAACATGGAATGTAAGAACTCTCCTACAACCCGGGAAGTTAGCAAATGTAACAAAGGAAATGGAAAGGGTAAAGATTGACATTCTAGGTTTGGCAGAAACGCGGTGGAGAAATAGTGGCACAATACAGTTTGGAGATTACACCTTCTTATACTCAGGAAATGAAAAAAGATCAGAAAGAGGAGTAGCATTATTAATAAACAAGAAAAACTCAAAGAGCTTGAAAGGATACTGGCCTATCTCGGACAGAGTATTGTGTGCGAGATTGAAAGGACATCCAACAGATACATTTATCATACAAGTATATGCACCAACATCAGGCAGTAGTGACGAAGAAATAGAAAAGTTCTATGAGGAGGTAAATATCGCTTTGTCAAAAAGCAAACATAGAGAAGTCAAGCTAGTTATGGGAGACTGGAATGCTAAAGTTGGCTTGAATAACAAAAGTAAAGCCTGTGGAATGTTCGGACTTGGTGAGGGCAATGATAGAGGTGAAGACTTCACAAACTGGTGTGAACAAAACAGACTAATAATCACGAATACGTGTTTTAAGAATAGAGATAGCAGACTTTACACTTGGAGAAGCCCAGGAGATCGGACGCAGAATCAAATTGATTACATCTGTGTGAATAGTAGGATGAGAAACTCAGTTTTAGACTGTAAGACATACCCAAGTGCAGACTGTGGCAGTGATCATCAACTGCTAGTGGCTTGTGTTCGAACTTGCTTCAAGAAAACACACAAAGGAGAAGTAAGAATGAGGCATGACTACGAAGCAGTAAACACAGAAACGATGAAAAACATGCAAAAAGCAGCTAAGACACTATGGACAGAGAGACAATCATCAGAGAAAAGTACTTGGGAAACATACAAGGAAATCTGTAATAACATCAAAAGGGAATTTGTTCCAAAGAAAAAGAATAACAGGCAAACGTGGATGACAGAGAAAATATTAGAAACAATGGAAGAAAGAAGGAAGATGAAAAGGAACACTGAAAAATACCAGATACTTGATAAAAGAGTAAGAGAAATGTGTATGCAAAGTAAAATTGAATTCTTTGAGAAGAAGTGTCAAGAAATTGAAAAATTGAAAATCATAAGTCCTAAAGAATGTCATCAAAATATCAAAGAGGTTGTTGGAAAACGATGGAAAAACAGAAATGATGGGAATGTGATAAAAGACAAAAAAGGAAGGATCTTACTAGATAAGGAGGATATAATGAAAAGATGGGAGGAGTACATCAAAGACCTTTATGGGGATGAGAATAGAGATAGAGAATCCATAAAGTTTGAAGGACATCTCACTGGAGAAATCATTTTGAAAGATGAAATACGCAGAGCAATGAAAAGTATGAAAAGAGGGAAAGCGGTTGGTAATGATCAAATTGCTGTTGAGCTTCTAATGTACCTAGGAGATACTGGAGTTGACATTCTTGAGAGGCTTTTCAATGAAATGTATAACGATGGTGACATTGTTGATGAACTTCTGGAATCCACATTTATACCAATTCCTAAGAAGCCGAAAGCAATTGAATGTGGGAATTATCGAACAATAAGTGTAATGAGCCACACAACAAAATTACTACTGAAAGTATTGTTAAACAGAATGAAATCAAGCATACATCAAGAAATCAACGAATGTCAGTATGGATTTATGCCAGATAAAGGAACAAGAAATGCCGTGTTCGTGCTGAAAAATTTAGCAGAGAGATGCATTGAAGTGAACAAGAACCTATATTGCTGCTTCATCGACTTTACCAAAGCTTTCGATAGAGTTCAGCACAACATCCTATTTGAATTGCTTAGTGACCTTGAGTTTCAAGACAGAGATCTACGACTCGTGCAACATCTCTACTTTAAGCAGAAAGCCAACATACGCTTAAAAGACCAACTCTCAAATTTCGTAGAAATTGCAAGAGGAGTGAGACAAGGCTGTGTAATGTCACCGGATCTCTTTTCGTTATACTCTGAAGTCATCCTTAGATCAATAGATACATTAGCGGGGGTGAAAATAGGTGGTGTCAATATAAATAACATCAGATTTGCAGATGACACAGTTCTTATAGCAGAAAGTGAAAAGAGTCTACAGAAATTGCTTGATGCTGTTCAAAAAGAATGTGAAAATTTTGAAATGCAAATTAATGTACAAAAGACTGAAGTTATGGTTTTCAGCAAGAAAAAGCAACCCCCTATGATAAAAGTAAGCTTGAATGGTGAAATACTGAAACAAGTAAATCAATTCAAATATCTGGGAAGCATCATGACATCTGATGCCAAGAGTACAGTAGACATCAAGTGCAGGATTGCAGTAGCCAAGAACGCATTCATAGAAATGAAAGCTATATTGACGAACCTTAAGATGCCATTCCAGTTGAGATACCGAATCTTGAAATGCTACATTACACCATTATTGCTGTATGGAAGTGAAAACTGGACATTAAACAAGACAGACATCAGGAAGATCAAAGCGGCTGAGATGTGGTTCCTGAGGAGAATGGAAAAAGTGAAATGGACAGAAAAGATCACCAATGAAGAAGTACTGAATAAGACTATTCAAAACAGCAACATCATGTCAGACATTTCGAAAAGACAAATTTCTTTCTTTGGGCACATAATGAGGAAAGATAAACTGGAATACCTTGTAGTTACTGGTAAAATTGTAGGAAAAAGAACACGTGGGAAAAGAAGAATGCTATTCACAAACCAACTTGTAAAGTGGACGAATTGTGACAACACGATAGAACTTGTTAGAAAAGCATCGCAAAGAGAACTCATTGCTGCCAACGTCTTTTGACACGGCACTCGAAGAAGAAGAAGAAGAAGGTATTCAAACAGTCACTAATATCCTTATCATCTGTCAACAGTGATCCATCTTCTATTAATGTTATTTTATTTGACCCATTATGACAATTGTTTGACAGCAGAGGCTTAAAAGTTCTCCAAAACACTTTGTTTTTTCCAACTTCATTGGGATCTAGATTCTCATAATATGTCCTTTTTGCTTCTTTATTTAATCGAACTACTATATTCCTTTGTTTTTTATATTCTGCAATATCCTTAGGATGTTTTGTTTTATTTGCGACCCTTTTTAATCTTGAACGGTTCATTATTGTCCTTCTCAACTTTTTCTTCATGTGGGGTTTATTATTTCCTCGAATAACGATTGTTTTTAAAGGTGCATGTTTATCAAGTGTTGAGATAAAACTTTGCTCAAAATCGTTGTAGTCATTCGAGGGGTGAGCTCTAAATCTTTCTGTCAGATCATTATGGAACTTGCTTTCTGAGAAATTAAAGTGCTCTTATAAGTTGTTCATAGGCTCATTTACGAATGATCGTAAAAGTCAACCAAGCAGGACTTTGTTGAAGTAGCTAATGGTCTTTGTTGCAAATAGTGCCGACTGGTGGTGATCTTCCCTTTATCGTGCTGAATAGCGGACATCTAGTTAATATTTGTATGTATTGAAATTTGCTTGAAGCATATTGTATTGTTTGCATATATGTGTCATAGATGTAGTAATGAGGCAGTCATAGTAAGACTATAGTTAAGAGAAGCCACATGTATAATTGATCTTCTCCTCTATTCACAATATAAAGTGTGAGAGATGTTATGATTCCTCAGCATTCTGGCTGTGGAATAACATTCTATGTAGATAGGTCTTGCTGGTTCTGATTACAATGCATTGTACTATATAGAGCGGAAGGGAAAAAACTATAAGTAAAGCCCTAGCCAAACGACTCAACAAAGTTCAGTGAACAAAGTTCAGTGACACGTTAAGTGAAAAGTTTAGTCGTTTAGCCACCTTGTTCAGCTTTATTGAGCGATGTTGAGAGATGTTCAGAGAAGTTTGATCTTGGTCAAAAATGTTTAGTCAACAAGATTAATCTTCTATTGTTCTGAGGTGTTGTTGAGCGATGTTTAGCCGTTTGGCCGGGCAACTGAACAAAGTTCAGTGCACGCATGCATATTGGTGTAGTCTTAAGCTTTGCCGCCAAAACATATATCGACATTGAAGACAAGGATCTTGTTACCGCTGCTTGTTACAAATAACTGCTTGTTACAAATAGAATGGAATCAGCCAGGAAAGGAAAAAGAAAGCCAGTTGTGTCCTCTGTGCTTAATTCCTTCACTAAGTTGTTGCAGAGCCTATTTTCTTCCCACTTGCAAATCCAGTCCCTCGTCTTTCTTTCCTTTAAAGTGGCTGCATTTTCATCACTTAGCTCCACAATTGTCAGGATGGCAGCTATTTTCCATTTCCCAACACCACAATCGTCTTGAACCGCCGTATTCCCTATAAAAATATTGAGATTGCCAAGCAGCAGAGTGAGGCACGGTTTGGTTCTAAGCCCCGTTGCGCTCGCAAGTCGAAATGTTTAGTGAAATGTTGAGTTCAAAGTTTAGTCGTTTGGCCACGCCCTATTCAACAAAGCTGAACAGCACTGAAAGTGACTCTACATTGTTTAGTGAAATGTTGAGTGAAAAGTTCAGTTGTATGGCCAGGCCTTAACGAATGCATCCTGTATCGTAGTTCCTTAGAACTCGAACACTTAAATTTGTAAACAGGAAATAATGAATCCTAGCCGAACTATGTTGGATATTAATTGTTCGAATAAATGTTGTTAAAGAAATTTCTCTTTCGGGTGAACTTCATACTGGAAAGCGTCGATCACTGTGTGCTAAAGTCGAAGTAGATTAGTATATGGATTATAGAAAACAACATTCTCTATGGACCAATAGACTACTAGAGCTTCCGCAAATGGAAAGAAGGTAGTTTCTACTAAATAAATATATTGTTTGTGCTATTGCATATTTTACATACACTTTCTTATATATTTAAAACAATTTTCAATAATTGAAGGGGATAGGAACAAAACAAAAACCACTTTATTGAACCTACCATTACGGGAAAATCAATGATGGGTGATTTCTCGTCACACAGACCAGCAAAGAAAATATCATACTTCTTTATCCTTTCAATGTTCATGAAGTCTAAAGAAAAAGATACTAGCATCAACTAGCAAATAATCAAAAAGGGATAATCTCTGGTTTGCACGGAAGTTGAATCATGTTGTACAGAATAGCCTTAAGAACACAGCTTGCCCGTTAGGTATCAATTCGGTGTTTGTCAGATGGGTATCAATTCAATGTTATGTTACATTGTAGTAAAATATGTCTGTCAATTCATTCCCTATACTGAAATGGATACCCAACTCATCTGAAGCATAACCTATTTGTATATTATCTTCAAGGATTGTGATAAAGCTTTTTCAGTCAAATTGAATATCCCAAAATAAGATTTGAACTCAAAACAGTAGAATTATCTTACTTTTTACAATGCTGTAGTGTGAATCTGGATCATTTTCCATCTCCGGCCTGTATGGCTTTACCTGTATAGTAAACGCGAATGCTGGTAAAATACTTCACGCTGGAAATATTGCACTTAATGGTGCAACCACAACCAATGGTGGCTGGCAGGAGGACCTTAGTCCTCCAAGTGAGTTATCTGACGGGTTTCAAAATAAAGAAAATGGTGGCTGAAAACTGCCAGAATAGATAACGGGGTGCTAGATTAGTGCTAGAGTAGAGAAGAGGACGCTAGAACAAAGTGAAAATATATATAGGGCTGAAGAGAAGCGCCAGAATATAAAAACGGCTGTAGAGGAGATAAAGAATCAATCTGTTTATAATAGGCAACTGCTATGAGCTTAAAAGATAGAAGGGAGCAAGTTATGTAGACAATAAAGTCCCAAGAGAGCGTGCTAAAGCAGGAAGTGGCTCGAGCATTCAAGGTAGGGCTTGAGCTAAAATTACAGGCAGCTCTTCATTCAATGTCCATACACACAGATAAAACTGACAAATTAATTCCTGGGCGCTAAACTACAAACTATACTAGCGGAAAAGACCGATGAAGAGTTTCAGAGAGATAAATACAAACACATAGTGGAACTGAGCATCCACACATTCTGGTTGTAAACCTGTCTAAAGTCAGAACAATTAACATGATTCGATTCTACATACTGATCTAGCTAACAGGCCCTTGGCCACTAAGAAATTGGTAGGGCCTTAGTCGGCAAACATTTGGCGCAAGAACTGATAACTTCCTGTCATTTTTGTTTTAATTAACTAATTTTCCTGCACCTACTGTACACTGTTTTATAAAAGCTCAGTCGTTTAGAATACTGAGTCTTAACATTGATGAAATTCAATAATAATTTACGAATAATGCAAAGCTTTAGAGTCATAAAAACTTACGTTTTATATTCATTTGAGTCGTTACGCTACGATGCAATTCAGCTACTCTCCGGAGAGCATCATATATACACGTTTTATTATATGAATATTGTCCATACAAAATAATAATACTCAACACTTGCCGAGATTTAACTAAACTGAAGTTTCCGTAAAAATTAATGGGTATTTCTCACCTATTAGGTAATAATTAATGGTACAAGTGATTGTCTTAGCTGTAAACATCATTTTAATTGTGACTTAACTACGAATTGGAATTTTAGATGTAAGCTGTAGAGCGAATACTGTCAACCTGCCGGCCACCCAAGTCAGCATAAACTTAGCAGCTACTGACTACCACGATCCATTTTAAATGCAAAGAAAATAAGATCATTTGGAAAATTGGGTCTTACGATCAAGCAGTCTCGAATTGTTTCATCCAACAATAGAGGACAGAACTCTAAGTAAATGTCGAAGATGAGGACCGAAAACTTGGAACACAATAGGTAGAAGAAACCGCGATGTATAGAAAAGCAACTAGATAGAATTGTTGGAGATTTCTCTCTAATCTTGCTAGTACGAGAGGTTGTCAGTCTATATCGTAGAATGAACCGTAGAGATCAACTCTCACTCCAGTGTAAATTTAATCACTCATAATCAATTCGTCAGTCCTACTCCTCGTGGCATGCATGCTCTAATAAACAAACTCTAAAATTTAAAAAATTAACATAACAATATAATGTCCGCTGTACCTACTGCGTATATGCGTGGGTAAGCGGGATTATCCAAAACTCCCCCCCTCCTTGAGTGTCTAGGAGTCCAGCACAGTTGGGTCTCAAGACGTGCATTTATAGCGGCTTTCCTCTGTGAGCGTAAGTAGGTCGTACACAAGATAACGAGTTATCATGCCTCAAATATATACATAACGTAATAACACTATATCCAAGCTAACGTCCTATGGTTACGAATGAAATTGAGCAACTAACTACTACAACGAGATAAGCGGAAACTATTAGCTGACTCAATACATGGAGTCTGGTGACTAGTTCTAGGTCTACATAAATAGTTTTTGACATACTGGGGGCCCGACGATGAGCTAATCTTGTTATCCATCACTTAGCTGGGCCATGATAGCGTCTCTTGCTGTAAACACAGCCATTCTTGCCTGACTAGGCAATTTGCGTATACTCTTCATTCATTCATTTCATTTCATTCACTTCTACATATTTTGGGAGGGTAGCCCTTCAGCATAGCTGATTTTCGAGAGGACCTTTGTTAAAAGACTATAAAATTACAATCTAATACAATAAAATACTTATAATAATTGTAGAATAAAGTAGAAATAAAAATTAAATAGCAAAATAGTTCTATGAAAGTCAATTGTTGTAAGTAAATTCAAAGGAAACGAAAAACTGAAGATTTAAAATTACTTTAAGAAGGATTTGAAGACACGTAATGATCTTGTTTTTCTACGCACTCAGTTGAGAGGCTATTCCACATCTTGGCACCTCTGTATGAGAACCTTTTCTGCCCCGTAGTTGATTTTCTCAAAGGAAGCCTTAAATCAGCGGTAGTGTTTCGAAGATTGCGCTCAGAAAACTGTGAATTTTTAGTGAACATATTATGCATGTATTGTGGTCCAAAATCATTGAGAGATTTAAAAACCATCATTTTCGTTTCATCGGCAATAAGTTCTAAAATGGTTTTCCATTCAAGCTTTTGTAACAAAGGCTTACTGGGAGCATCATAACTGATGTTGGTCACAATTCCTGCTACTCGGTTTTGCAGCTTTTATAGTTGGCTAAGATCTGTTTTTCCGCAACTGCCCAAAACGGAACAGCAGTAACGAAAATGTGGTTCTACAATACCTGTGTAGAGTGTTTTCAATGTGTCTCGGGGAAGGAAATTTCTAGTATATTCCAAAAAGCCAGTAGCTCTGGAAACTTTGGTGGATATAGCCTATAATTGATCCTTCCAATCGAGAGAGCTATCAATATTGACACCAAGGTACCTAATATTCGTAACAGTATCAAGTCCCCCACCATTAATTTTCAAATGAAGATCGTGGCTTTGATTCTGCAAGGGCTTTTACCTTTCTTGATGGGAATTAACATTGTACGAGTTTTTACTACATTCAAAGAAAGCTTGCTTGTCTCTAGTAACTTTTCTAGGCTGTAGATTTCAGGATGGCTTGGTTTTTACTTCTAAATTTAATTTTCCACTGCAGAGTTTTTTGCACAATTCAGGAGATATTAACTGTAATAGTTGCTGATATACTTGAACATTTTAGCTTGCTCTTGATCTTTAATCTATGCACATGAGTTTGACAGATGGATATCTGGAGAGTTAGGCCGCTTTGTTTACGCATGTAATTTTTTTATCAATCAAATGTCCACAGAGCAACTGCTCATCGACAATGGATATCCAGAAGATGTCCTTGTTTCTTGCATTAAGAAAAAAACTAGCCAACATTTCATCAGAAAAACATTTTGGTCCTGAAAAGTGCCCAGTGTATCGAAAATTGCCCCTGAATTGCACATGCTTCATCAAAATTTAACAAAAAATAAATCCATTACATCTTGCTTCTATGCATTCATTCATTTAATTGTTATGGAATCAGTTTATGTTATGTAATCAAGCGTGTTACGCCTAAATAATTATCTTTGTGCTATACGCTTTTTCATAACACCTAGAACAATGGAAATTTAAGTTAAAAAGCATTGAGGCGTTTTGTTTGTGAGAATGTGTTTTCAAGATTGAGTTTTGCGATAGATAATCCTAGAGTGTATCTCCCGTTTATTTACTTCTTGAATCTTTGTGAGGCGAAAACACAACAGATTTTGGCGACGAGGATGGGAAACAGGATAAACATTCAATTTGCGAATGTTTTACATTAACTACGATATTTGTCGAACGTTACGCTTCAAAGTCGCAAGCAAACTAATAAACAAGTATTAATGATGGCCTCAAAAGATTTGTTAAAACTACTCAAACAACAAATTGATCATCAAAAGTCGATAATGGAGGCTCAGGAAAAACGCCACAGGGAACAATTAGATGTTATGATGCAGCTAATTAAAAAGCCTGGAAGGATTGAACAAGCTACTCCTATTACCGCGTGCGTATTTCCTAAGTTCTCTGCATTTGATTCAGGAACCGAACTGTGGACAGACTATTGGGCACGTTTTAATACATTCGTGGAGGCAAATTCGGTACCAGAAGAGAAGAAGGCATACGTGTTTTTAATCAACCAAAGTCCTGTATCATACAAATTACTGACGAATTTGGCTAGCCAGCAAACACCCCCGAAAGAGGTTAATGAGCTTGGTATAACGGAAATTGCAGAATATATGATGGAGCAGTTCCACCCGAAACGTTTTATTGTACGCATAAGATGTAAGTTTTAGAGCAAAATCAACAGGAAGCCTGGAGAAACAATACAGGAGCTCGTTTCATGAATTAGGCAAGATGCCGTGACATGTGATTTTCCATCCATTAAAGACCCCCTGGATGAGGCCATGAGGACGAGGCTTATTTGCTCGATAAACAATGAAGCTGTGCTAAAAGCCCCTTTTATGATCAACTAACCTTTGCTAAAGCTATTGAAGTGGCTATTGAAGTAGAAAATGCGGCGAAAGTTGCTTAAGATACTGTTCATGGACAAACTTCAACACATGATATTAACAAAGTTCAGTCAAAGAAGAAAGCTCAATTTTCCCCTGCAAAAGTTCAATATTCCACTGGAGAATGCATAAGATGTGGTAAAAGAGGACACATTCCAAATGATTGCAGATTCGAAAATTCTATTTGCAATTATTGTGATAAGATTGGTCATTTAGAGTTTGCATGTTTAAAGACGAAAAGAGATAGTAAAAATTTGACGTATGATCAGAAGAAAGCTAAGAAGGTACTCCAGTTACCAGTAAATAGCATCAAAGTACCAGAGCTTCAATTACCTATTAAATTAGATGGAAAGCTTACCGTTTATTTTGAAATTGACAAGAGTGCAGGAGAGAGTTTTATTGGAAAGAATACAAGGCATAAAATAGGCAAACCAACATTGGAAGAGCCAACTTAACATTTTGAGTCCGCTAGTCAACACCAGTTACCGATTCTGGGGTCCATTACTTTGTAAGCCGAAACTTCAGCACATTCACAAACATCAGACAATCAGAAGCGGTTGAAATTCACTGTTTCAGAACTACCAACGCTTAACCTACTTGGACGAAATGCAATAAAACAGCTGGGAATCTCGGTAGATACACTCATGGAAGATGTATGTTGTCATGCTGTATTCGAGGAGTTGAAACCTGATCGAGAACTTTAAAAAGCATGTAGCCAGTTATGTGAGGAGTTTCCAAAATTGTTCAAAAATGAGCTTGGCAAATTGAAAGATGTCGAATTGGAAGTAAAATTTAAAGCTGATGCAAAACCTGTTTTCTGCAAACCCAGAGCAGTACCTTTTGCACTCCAAGAAGATCTAGCTCAAATGTACGAGGCAGGAATTAAGCGAGGTGTGTGGCAAAGAACGCAATTCAATGAATACGGTACCCCGGTAGTGCCTATTCGCAAGCCTGCATCCGCAGGTAAAAAGGCTGCACTCCGTGTCTGTGGAGATTATTCCGTTACTGTTAACTCGCAATTAGAAACTCATCGTCACCCCATACCAACACCGGAAAAATTAATGCAAAAGTTGTCCGGAGGTTATGGATTCACTAAAATTGATCTAGCTGACGCTTATAATCAAATTCCTCTTGGGCCTGAGTCGCAGAAACGGCTTGCTTTAAGCACTAACCAAGCTGTTCTGCTACAGAAGCGACTTCCTTTCGCAATATGTTCTGCCCCTGGATATTTTCAAGAAATTATGGATCAGCTAACACATGACCTGACATGTGTAGCAGTTCATCTCGATGATATATTGGTTAGTGGTGCAACGGCTCAAGAACATCTTGAAAATTTGAGAGGACTGTTAAAGCGACTGAATGACAAAGGACTCCGCTGTCGCTTAGAGAAGTGTTCATTTGCACAACCTTACGTAGAATATTTGGGACACATTTTGTCTAACAAAGGAATTGCCAAAGGAAGCAAAATAAATGCAATAATGGAAATGCCTGAACCTTCAGACATAGCTGGTCAAAGATCTGTCTTAGGCTCAGTACAATTCTACAACAAATTTCTTCCCAGCTTATCAACTTTGCTTGAGCCACTTTACAGGCTGACGAGAAAGGGTATTACATGGAGCTGGGGAGAAACTGAGCAGGCTGTATTTGATACAGTAAAGAAAATGCTTTGTAATGAAACTGTTTTGGCGCATTTTAATCCTTCTCTTCCTATCGGAATAGCGTGTGATGCATCAAATGTGGGATAAGGAGTTGTTCTTTTTCACCGCTACGCAGATGGCAGTGAGAGACCAATAGCTAACACGTCTTAGACCTTGACTGAAGCTCAGCGCAACTACAGTCAAATCCAGAAGGAGGCTTCAGCAATAGTGTATGCCCTTAATAAGTTCCATCAATTCCTTTACGGAAGGACATTCATCCTCGTAACGGATCATAAACTGTTGTTATCGCTTTTTGGGCCTACAAAAGTGACCCTTTCTTTAGCTGCAAATTGACTTGCAAGATGGGCCCTTATGTTAAGCCAGTATCAATACACTGTTGAGTACAGGCAGACCAAAGATCATGGGAATGCTGATGCTCTAAGTCATCTTCCTTCAGGTGCAGACACTCAGATTGATGAGAAGGAAAGTAATGCCGATACTATAGCATCTGCAAAATCAAAATTATTGGCTTATAACTTAATCCAAGAGATCCTGGAGTACTTCAAAAGGAAACAGCAAAAGATTCTGTGCTATCAACTGTAATGCGATATACGCACGATGGCTGACCGTTAGGAAAGATACAGAAAGAAACCCAAATTGCGGATAATGCAGCTTATACAGTAGATAATTTCAAAAAGATCAATGATTCACTGACTGTTTCTAATGGATGTCTTTTCTATGGTGCACATGTTTGTATTCCAGTGAGCTTGCAACTACGGGTGCTAGATTTACTACATATCGAACATTTTGGAATCCAAAGTATGAAGCAGTTAGCGAGAACAGCCGTCTACTGGCCAGGAATCGACTCTTGCATTAATGAGCTCAGTCATGCATGTCAAACATGTGCAGAGCATCAGAACAAGCCTCCAAAACAACAGGTTCATCCATGGATGTTCCCAGGAAAACCATGGAGTCGTGTACATTTAGATCATGCCATTAACTTTCTCGGATCAAATTGGTTAGTGCTCACTGATGCCTATTCAAGTTATCCTGGCATTCATCTTACTACTTCAACATCTACAAAGGCTACAATTGATTTGTTGGAGCAAGATTTTGCACATTTTGGTTTTCCACATTCTCTAGTCACTGACAATGCGACAAAGTTCACTTCAACTGAATTTCAAGACTGGTGCACATCTAGAGGAATCGTGCATCTACCAGGAGCTCCTTATCACCCCGCTACAAATGGGGCAGCTGAACGGTTAATTCAAGCATTTAAAAAATCAATGGTATAGTCTAATTTATCTCCAAAGTCTGCTCTTAACCAGTTTTTGAAACAGTACTGGAGAACTCCATTAGCAGGTGGCTATTCTCCGAGAGAGCTTTTGAATGGCCGGCAAATAAGGACAACAATTGACATCTTGATTCCATCTCCTGCTCATCAAACCCAGCAACGTTTAAATAAGCAAGCAGTCAAAGCTATACAGAGGCTGGCAAAAAGATCATGTCAACAGTACAAAGTTGGTATGTCCTGTTATGCTCTCTATTGTGGGCCAAAACGAGACAAAGACCCAAGTTGGGTACCAGCCATTGTTATCAAAGTCTGCGGACCAAGATGTGTAGCTGTCAGAGTTTACCCCAAAGGTCCAATATGGCGAAGACATGTCGATCAGCATCGTCCACGAAATGGTTCTGTAGAAGACAATGAGCCCGGTGATACAGCATCTGGTACTAGACAATCTTATAGTACAGTTTTTGAGGAATTACAAGACTCAGAAACGAGTGAAAAGGGAACGGTTGCTCAGCAACAATGTGTGAAAAATGATCAGGGACAATCATCAAGAATGAAAAGACCAAATCCTCGAATGACAACCGGAGATGAGTACGGACCAGATAGACCTCGAAGATCGGAACGCTTGAAAAATCAAAAACGCTACGTGTACTATCTTAAAGGGATACATTTAGGCTACTGGGGAGGTGTTATGTAGTCAAGCATGTTACGCCTAAATAATTATCTTTGTGCTATACGCTTTTTCATAACACCTAGAACAATGGACATTTATGTTAAAAAGCATTGAGGCGTTTTGTTTTTGAGAATGTGTTTTCAAGATTGAGTTTTGCGATAGATAATCCTAGAGTGTATCTCCCGTTTATTTACTTCTTGAATCTTTATGAGGCGAAAACACAACAGTTTATATAAAGACTCAAAACCCAGTCTTTTGTAAACAAAACGAATTCATTTTCTCACTTAGACTCTTCAAGTAAACAGTGGTGAATAGGTGCGAATTGGCTAATCATAGGTCCAAATTTGTTTTTATATCACTGTCAATCTAAAGCTTAACAAAATACAATATTTTGTGCCGTCCATAGCAGAAAAGAACATGACGTTATCTGGTTCTGGCTACGAACGGCACATACAATCCCTTTAACAACAATCTAAGAAAACAAAACAAAGAAAAACAAAAGCAATACAAAAACAAAATTTAAGCACTCTGTGTGCCATGGCACCATCCCAATTTGACAGGCGCCAGCATGCGCCAGGCTGGGTGGTTGAAATTGATTGTAAAGAAATTTACACCGGCAAGGCCTGTGCCGTGATGTATGAGATCTGGCTGTTGACGTGTGGTGCCATGATTCACAAAGAGCTTACTTACGCCTACAATAAATAAAAGTTTGTAAGGGGTCGCTGTTAGTGAGCTCTCCAAAGAACTCCCTAAAGTAAAAGATGCCCCAGGCCACAGAGCAACCACCACACCACCAAGAACCCCAGACCAGACACCACCCCAAAGAGCCGAATGAGCAGGGCCAAGGCCCAACTCAGCAAGCTACCCTGAGCAATACCCAGCCCGCAGCACACCGGCAACGAAAGCAGCAGCCCAAGGCCAAGGACACCATCAGCCCACAGAACCCCAGGGAGCTCTGTCTTTAAGCCTGTTCGTTGCCTTAACATATGCAATCGATGCCTCTAAAAGAATTCGATTATCAGTTTCCTTGAGTGTTGGACTGCCATAAAGAATCAAATTTAGTAAGGCTTGTGAATCAATGTTACTTACATCCATTTTAGCACGAGAAAGCGGAAACATACTTTTAGCATACTGAAAGCTTTTTTCGTCCGACACTCGTCAGAGTATGAAACGTCGGATAACCACCAAAAGGTGAACCGAAATATATAGCCAGATGCGGGTGCACGTAATATGATGAATAATGCGTCTATTTGGCCCTATGATTGGCCAAGTAGCACATATTAAACCGTTGTTTACTTGAAGAGTACAAGTGAAAAAACGAACTCATTTTGTTTACACAAGACTAGGTTTTGAGTCTTGATGTAAACCGATTCCAAAACACGTAAATGAAAGGACGATCTTGCTTGCCAATGATCCGAAAATTATCGCCTGTATATGTTTTGGCGCATTCTGGATTTGTTAGAAGATGTTGTCCTATGGCCGACTCACGTTTCATTTTAGAAATAGAGTTTCTACACGTACGAGGTGGCTGTTCTCTTGTTGTAGTGCTTTTCGTCCTGAAGCTCGTGGGTACATGTTGTTTTATTCTATCTGCTAACCTCTACGTAGTGCGCCCTACGTACCGAGCTTCACATTGGCACGAAAATTCGTAAACTACACAACTTTTTTGGGTGGTAGGAACGCTATCTTTTTAGCAGATGGTAGCATGACCCTAGTATTATAAACCGCACGGGGCTTCACAGCATAGAAACAAGATGCTGTGAAGCCCCGTGCGGTTTATAATACTAGGGTCATGCTACCATCTGCTAAAAAGATAGCGTTCCTACCACCCAAAAAAGTTGTGTAGTTTACGAATTTTCGTGCCAATGTGAAGCTCGGTACGTAGGGCGCACTACGCAGAGGTTAGCAGATAGAATAAAACAACATGTACCCACGAGCTTCAGGACGAAAAGCACTACAACAAGAGAACAGCCACCTCGTACGCGTAAAAACTCTATTTCTAAAACGAAAAGTGATTCGGCCATAGGACAATATCTTCTAACAAATCCAGAATGCGCCAAAACATATACAGACGATAATTTTCGGATCATTGGCAAGCAAGATCGTCCTTTCATTTACGTGTTTTGGAATCGGTTTACATCAAGACTCAAAACCCAGTCTTGTGTAAACAAAATGAGTTCGTTTTTTCACTTGGACTCTTCAAGTAAACAATGGTTTAATATGTGCTACTTGGCCAATCGTATGGCCAAATAGACGCATTATTCATCATATCACGTGCACCCGCATCTGGCTATATATTTCAGTTCACCTTTCGGTCGTTATCCGACGTTTCATACTCTGACAAGTGTCGGACGACAAAAGCTTTCTGTATGCTAAAAGAATGTTACCGCTTTTTCGTGCCATAGTGAAGTTCTGTAGTACTAAACAGACTTTTCACAGTAAGTTTTATAGTCACAAATTAATAATGGGAGATTTGGTATAAGTGCCTTGACAAAGGGTAAATATGCTCATAATTTAGAGGACTATTATGTAAGTATAGAGTTATACACATAGAGTATCCTAAGTTTACATGTGTATTCATTTGGATGAATACATAAGTTATTCAATAATGAAGTAACAGTAGCATCAGCTGATTGAAGCACAGTATCAGATTATTACCTGTTGTATCGAACAAATGTAAAGGTTTAGTTTGTAACAAAGCTTAATCTAACTATTTCCTACCTTAGATAAAATTAAGAGAATAAAGGACGAAATATTCATTAGATCACTATAAACTTTAGCACTTGCACTATACTTTTTTTGGACAATTCTATCTACTGGACGTAAATGCACTATAATCAGAAATTGATTTTACCTGTTCTTTCCGGTTAGCAGGTTTCTCTTTTACCTAAGATAAAGCCGATAATCTTTGTAAGAACACGAAGGT
>OZ025285.1:3752665-3767665 GCA_964019165.1 Mastigias papua
AAATATTGGACATATTTTGTGAAGTTCAACTTATTGTCAAAAGTGATACCCAAAAGTTTCTCGCATTCACTTTCTTTGACACTGAATTTAACAATGGCAGTAAATAAATCTTTACTTTTGTTGCCAAATATCATAAAGTATCATTTTGCTTCCTTAAACTTAAAGTAATTTTCTGAGAATCATTTTGCAAGTATTGAACTCTCTGTCTCCAATGTACTAATTATAGTATTGAGATCTGAGTTACATGCGTAGATAGTGGGGTCATCTTCATAATTACAAACACTGGTAATTTGCACAAAATACGAAAATTTTGTTAATACACTATAATCAGAAATTGATTTTACTTACCTCTTTCTCCCACAGATTGAACTTTCTCTCTGCCTAGGATAAAGCGGATAATCTTAGTAGGTACACGTAGGTACATGACAGCGTATGGGAATGCTCAAGAGAAACTTTACATGCACAGTAGTTAGGACCGATATGAAGAAGAACATTTGATAGGAGTGTTCTATTGTTAACTGCTACTTATTCTGTAATAATTGCTCCATTACAATTAGAACATTAAAGTGTATTGCATTGTCAAAGCTGCGAACAGCTTGTATGCAAAACATTTTGCTTACAATTGCCGCTAATATTTAAAGTTGTTGTGGAGTACAAGGAACAAGGTGCGATTTTAGTCTGGAAAACCTAAGAGTTTCGTTTCATTGTCATTGTATATTTGTTAATCACTGTGGCCTCATCAACCAAGAGTGGCTGCTTTTTGGGGGCCGCGGAAGAAATCTAATTACAATGCTACTAAAATAAAACAGAATAATTACAATGTTAAAGTAGAATAAATGAAAAATTAAAAGCTATGTACATTTAATCTAGATTTAAAAGAAGACAGAGAGGGTTGATATCACGTTCTAATTAATTCCAAACCTTTGCTCCACATAACAAAAATCCTGTTTGACCATTGCTTGTTTTCATTCATGGATCAATTAAGTCAGTCTTGCAATTTCTCAAATTTGCAATCTCCCATGTCGAATGTCTCGTGAATAGAGTAGAGAGTTAAGTGGGTAAGAGACCGCTTGTTGACTTGAAAACAATGGTAGCCGTCTCTTTTTTGATCATGTCGTGGACTATCGACCATTTGATCCCTTGTATCAAGTTTGCTGCTGATGCCTCATAGCTACAGTTGGTAACTACGCTCGCAGCACGATTTTGTAACTTATGTAGCATTAACAGGCAAGAGTCTCCACAGCTACCCCACACTGAGCAGCCGTAGCGAATATGGGGCTCAACGATACCGGTATACATCTGACTCAAGGTATGCTTTGGAAGCAATTTCTTAGCATATTATAGGAGAACTAAAGAGCGGGAAATCCTTGAACGTAAAGCTGTAGTGTGCTCATCCGAAGCAATATGTTTATCAAGTTGTACTCCCAAGTATTTCGCATTATCTACAACATCAAATTGTGAGTTGCCAATAGCGAAAGACGGGGTCGGTACTGATTTGTCTGATATCTTCTTGATATTAGGCCTAGAGCCTATAACCATTGCTTGTGTTTTGATTGCATTCAGATACAGCTTATTACCTTCAAGCCACTGTTTTAAGGAGTCTACATCTCTGTTAAGGGTTTTATTAAGCTCGTCCATAGCCTTAGAAGAATATTATACAATGGTATCATGGGCATACATCGTTATTTCACTGTTTTTAAGAGTAAACGGCAGATCATTTATGTATATGAGCAATGAAAGGGGCCCAAGGCAAGAGCCTTGAGGAACTACACAGAAGTGAGGCTGAGGAAAGCCACAAATTTGTATAAAGATTCTAATTGTTTCTAAAGGAAGTACCAGAGAGGTATAAATAATAGCCGAATTCGATATAACTCTCTAGGGCCGGTGCAATGATGCATATTTTTGCAAAACATAATTTATAACAAGCCAAACATTGACTGAATGACGTTCCGGCAAAGGGTTCCACAACTGGTGGTGCTTACGCCACACGTGGTGCATTTATTGACGCAGAGTGGCGAACAGCAAAAATGAAACGAGTGAAGAACAAAAGTTTTAGAATGCTAGAAAATTATGAATAATTACTCTCTAACCCTATCTTTTTATAACGAAACACCTGCAAAAACATGTATTATGCAATGTACTTAGTTTAAATGCAAGATGCATTTGATGTATGAACAATTTACGGCGTGCTTATAAGCACTAGGATAGTGGCACTCTGAACTCATGAGAGTTAACGCTACCGATGGATTTAAAGTAGGATAACCAGCAACACCGACACAATTGCAACACACATCAGTGTTTTATGACAAGCTGTTTGTGCAAGTGTTAGCTGGTCGATGTGAGTGAAGCTGAGATGTTTGGGAATTGCACGATGATTGCTGATCAACATTGTCGATGTCCCTCGAGCATGTCTAGGAAGAATGGAGAGTGTGATAGTACTCATTAATTTTTCTTTCAGAATCACACTTGATATTGTAAACATGGCAGCTTCCATTTATTCTGATATACAGCCAGCCAAGAAGAAGCAAAAGAAAGAAGAAAAGCTTTAAAAGTGCTCCATTTTCAAGTGATACAAATACCAGGAGAACTGAAATTTTCGCTGGTGATGTAATAGAGAATGTGAAAGAGAAAGTCATCAGTGGCTTACTATTTACAAGCGTACTTATATCTCAAGCTGCAGATGAATCGACAAACGTGACAGACACGGCACACCTGTCTTCATTTGTAAGATGTCTCGACAACAACTTTTCCATATTTCGAAAGGAGTTGCTTGCTGTTATCTCTTATAGCAGGGTCTACAGCAGGACATGATATTTATACTGCAATCAAAACTTTCTTTAATAAGAATGAGCTTCCACTTGGCAGGATTAGCTTTTTTATAATAAATGGGGCACTTGCGGTGGTAGGGCATCAAATAGGGGCAGCTTCATTACTTATAAAGTACTGCTTTCGAATATTGACATCTCATAGCACTATTCACAACGGCGTTTTTTGATGTAAATTGAAAAATGTTCAGTATAAAATTTCGCTGAGTAGACTTATTCGTTTGGTGAATTTTCTCCTGGGAAATCTGCAAAGCAGCATCTCGCTTTCCTCAGCTTTGAAGTGAAGGTAATTTTATTGTACGTCTGAGATATATTGAAAGACATATTAGGAGTTATACTAAAGAAGTGTAGTAAAATTTTTTGGCATTTATTAGTTGAAGGTGGTGTAACAAAATAGATTAGAAACACTAATTTTCTAAAGACAGAGTGTGATATTTTAATGCATTTAGAGCCAGAATTTATGAGGCCTCGCGATAGTAGAAAAAGTCTTCCTTGTTTAGTTCACTCCGGTCAGAACAATTTTATTCTAGATGGCGAACAGTTTCAGGTGAATGATATGTTGCAATGCCATTGGTCATGTAATTCGGGTAAACTTCCATTTATGTCGTTTTTACAATAATATAGACCTTAAATTTGGCCTTTTTAGTACCGCTTACTATCACACTTTTCATATATGCCAATGAAGCTCTCTAGATAATCCATATTCTTATTTAATAAATCTTCGACTTATTTCTTACAACAGGTAGAATCTCCATGATCAACGCACCTGAAACTGCTTCATAAACTAAACCCTTTTCGCTCTGAGTGGCAAACGCGACATTGCGAAAATTTCACTTCGAATGCTAGGCCTGAAACATTTTCATCTCGAACAGCCGGAATATCACGCTTCTACATTCAAAATTCTTCATTCTGCTCTAATTTGCTATTCCTACTTTGAACATTTATTGTCAATACTTTAGATGGCATTGTTTTCCACAGAAAAACATCGCTTTAGCTGCACAGTTTGTTTCACTTTGAAACTTGAAAAACTCACGAATCTTTTCCCGACTACATACAGATTGAAGAAGCCCTTACAGCGCGACACTTTTGTTATGTAACTTTTCCAGATTAAGCCTTTGGGCGCTGTTAGCTGCCATTTTGTTCTAGGTGGTGAAATACTTTTCGAACGTAAGTGCATATATATATATATATATATATATATATATATATATATATATATATATATATATATATATATATATATATATATATATATATTTATATTTACGACGCTTGCCCGGAATGCGAGAGACCCTGGTTCGATCCCAGGTGGTGGCAAAATTTTAATTTTCTCCTGGTTTTTCTAAGCATTATGTCAACCATTCCGTTTGCACCGAAAAAGGAGAAATCCTGGTTACTCGCTAGCTACTGATTGTATATATTAGAGCTGCTTGATAAAGGCGAAAGCCGAAAATGGCCATAAGGTGCTAAAAACTAGGGAAGTTAAAACAAGCCACTGTGGTCTAGTGGTTACGACGCTTTTCCGGAATGCGAGAGACCCTTGTTCGATCCCAGGTGGTGGCAAAATTTTAATTTTATCCTGGTTTTTCCGAGCATTATGTCAACCTTTCCGTTTGCACCGAAAAAGGAAATCCTGGTTACTCGCTAGCTACTGATTGTATGTATATATATATATATATATATATATATATATATATATATATATATATATATATATATATATATATATATATATATATATATATATATATATATATATATATATATATATATAGATATATGTATATATAAAAACTCTGTTGGTACTACAGAACTTCACTACAGCACGAAAAAGCGGTACCATGTTTTAACCATACTGACAAGACGTCCTGTCACCCTTGGCATACCAAGAAGGCTATACCCTATAGTCAAGCACTAAGATTACGCCGTATATGCTCTGAAGATCATGAGTTAGATGCTAGGTTACGGGATCTGGCTGGATGGTTAGAGGGTAGGGGTTATGAGGAATCCTTTATAAAAGAGCAAATAGGGGAGGCACGCAGGAAGGACAGGGAGACTCTACTTTGCAATTCTAACAAAACCTCTAAAGAGGATGGGCTTGCCAGGGTCCCGTTGGTCACGTCCTACCATCCAGCACTTAACAGCATTGGGAAAGTGGCACAGAGACTTCACTCTATGCTCAGTGTTTCAGAGGAGCATAGACGTGTGTTTCCTGAACCATCACTTGTTTCCTTTAAGCGTTGCAAGAACCTTAGGGATATTTTGGTAAGAGCTAAGTTGCATAGTGGGGGGGGGAGGGCAGTTGTAATACAAGGGGATGTACTCCGTGTGGTAAGTCTAGATGTCAGGTTTGTTCTGTTATGTGTGATAGTAAGACTTTTAGATCCCATAGCACCAATAAGGAATATCAAATAAATTTTTCTTTTCATTGTGATTCGTCTGATGTAGTGTATTTGATGGAATGTAGAGTCTGTGGTGTACAGTATGTGGGTAGTACGTGCACGCCGTTTAGGATTAGGTTTAACAACTATAAGGCGTGTGGTCGTAAGTTTTATGGTGGTTCTTCGGGGATCCCTCAGGCAGAGTTTTTCCGGCATTTTACCGGGGGAGCGCATGGGGGATTCCTTAAAGATGTTAGTGTTATCATTATAGATAGACTTAATGGGAACGGTAGGCAACGCGAAAGTTTCTGGCAATATAAGCTGGAAACTTTTGCGCCCCAGGGCCTTAATATTAAGCAGGTTGAGGAATAGGATGTTTAGTTGGGTAATTCTGTGCTAGTATAGTCTTCTTGTTCTCTTGTCTTACACTCTACTCTACCTACAACTCTTCTGGTTTTCGCCATTTTTGTTTATTCTATGTCTTCGGCATTGTGCCTTAGTATAGCTATTTTGCTAGGTGCTACTCAACTTGGTTTCTTTACGGTCCATTTTTACTCATTTCCTATATCTGTATGGATGAACAGGCAGCATCTCTCCATTCAAACTCTGTCATTTCCTTTCTTTACTACATCTATTGTGTGCGTTGCACTTGCTCTCTATCCTCAGGGGTAGAGCTCCTATTATTCTTTCTACTTCTATTCTTCTATTGTTCTCTTCTTCTTAGTGCCATTTTTACGCCTCCAGTTAGATGGTGTGAAGTTCGCTAATTATTTTTCTAAGGTATTGTTTCTATTTATGTGTTTCCATTGTACTTATTCAATTTTGGTTATGTATTTATGTGCGCTCTGTAAAGTAAAGGTAAAGATTTTTCTGATGAAGCTATACGCGAAACGTTAAACAGTTGTTTTATTATGAGAGTCTATACAAATTTTTAAAAACTTTTAGTGGAAAGGCTATTGAATTATATATAAATATATATATATATATATATATATATATATATATATATATATATATATATATATATATATATATATATATATATATATATATATATATATATATATATATATATATATATATATATATATATATAATAATAAGTCAAAGCCGCACTAACTTAGTATATAAATAAAACATAGAGAATTCAAAAATATACTTTCTTCTGTTGTAAACGTTTCGATATATTATCTTCATCAGTACTTTCATCAGTACATTTCATCAGTACATGAGTACTGATGAAGATAATATATCGAAACGTTTACAACAGAAGAAAGTATATTTTTGAATTCTCTATATATATATATATATATATATATATATATATATATATATATATATATATATATATATATATATATAGACCCTCAAGAAAAAATTCCAACTCTTAAAACGTTTCGGCACAAGCCTTCGTCAGTTATAACATTTCCGATACATACAACGCATATATAAGGATAAAAACAAAGGAACAATATCTAATTAACTTACGACAATAGAACACTTTACACAATGAAACTGGACTTACAATGGATAGCATTTGAAATTGAATGGAAGGGAAATTATATTTAGCATAAGAGAAAAGGGTGCTGGAGAAGCTGATACCTACCGTCCCAGCGGTTGTGAAGTAACATAAAATGAAAAGGAAACCCAGTATGACCTAGAAAGGACGATATTGAGAGGAGGGAGATATCGTAAGAAAAGGTGCGACATAAATAATATAATAGAGAAGCATAACTGAAGGAAAGTAGAAACCATAACATAAAATTAAAAGAGGAGGATGAATAGTGAATACATACAGAATAAACCAGCCAACTAAAATAAATAATAATCCTATGCGTCTAGTTCCTTAACATTAAGACCCCAGGGTGTGAAAGTGTCCAGCTTATGTTGCCAGAAACTTTCACGTGTCCTATCCCTCCCAATAAGTCTATAAATTATAGTGACACGAATGTCTTCCACGAACCCATGATGTCCTTCCTCAGAAAAATGTCTGAAAAAGTCCATCTGGGGAACTGAAGATCCTGACCTAAACTTACGATAACACGCCTTATAATTGCTAAACCTAAGCCTAAAAGGCATGTTAGTGCTACCCACATACTGAACATCACACACAACACAGTCAAACAAATACACAACACCCGACGAATCACAGTTAAACGAAAAGTTAATCTTATACTCCTTACTAGTTGCGTGGGAATAGAAAATATCACTTTCAGACATAGATTTACACACTTGACATCTGGAATTTTCACAACGAGTACAACCCCTTTCATCACAGTTATTGTTAGTAGCCAGCCTAGCCCTAACTAACAGGTCCTTAAGTTTCTTAGATCTCCTATAAGCAGTGACCGGAGGTTCAGGAAACACCTCTCTATGCTCCTCTGAGTTTGAAATCATAGAGTGGAGACTCCTTATTGTTTTCCCCACACTGTTGAATGCTGGATGGTATGTAATGACTAATGGAATCCTATGCCCCCTCCCAGGATTGGGTCCCCTGTCTGCCTCAGCTAGAAGAGTCTCCCTATCTAACCTACGTACCCTGTCTATCTGTTCATTAACTACCGACTCTTCATAGCCCCTATCCTTTAACCATCCAGCTAAATTACCTACCCTATCTCTAAATTGGCGATCCTCCGAACATATCCTACGATACCTAAGGGCTTGGCTATAAGGAATCGCCTTCTTCGTATGCCATGGATGACACGATTTCTTATGCAAGAACTGATGAGTATCAGTTGGTTTGCAAAACAAATCTGTCATAAGGACTCCCCCCTCTCCCATAGTGATCTGAACATTTAAAAAACTTAAGGTTTCCCGGGAATACTCGCTTGTAAATTTGATATTGTCGTGGCTACTGTTGAGAAAGTTGATGAAAAGCTTCAGTTTCTCCTCCCCATGTGTCCAAATGAAGAAACCATCATCGATGAAACTCATCCAGACCAGTGGTTTGTCCGCCGAAGCCTCCAACAACCTCTCTTCCAACCCACTCATAAAAAGATTAGCAAAGGCCGGAGCGAACTTCTTGCCTATCGCCGTTCCTAACTTTTGCCTATATATCTTATTGTTAAATTCAAAATAGCTATTTTTAAGGACCAGGGATGCCAACCCAACCAGGGTGTCAGTAGCCACGGTTGGATTAACCCTCCTCCCCAGTGCTTCCCTCATGGCCTCAAGACCTTCCCCATGGGGCATACTGGGATAAAGCCCTACTACATCAACAGTGCAGAGAAAAGCCCCGTCCGGTATGCTACCTAACTTACCTAGCCTAGCTAAAGAGTGGTTAGTATATATGTATATATATATATATATATATATATATATATATATATATATATATATATATATATATATATATATATATATATATATATATATATATATATATATATATATATATATATATATATATATATATATATATATATACCCAGTAAACTTATGCAGGGTGGGTGGGAAGGGAAAATTTTCAGCTTGTGTGACTCTTCTTCACTCGAATACAACTCACATGGAATTGATAACTGGCCTGAGTTGACACCTTAGGGCAAAATGCTCCTACAACGCTGCTTGCCTTGACGATAAAATACATTTACTGCTTAGACTGTTCTATTAACTCCTGCGGCAAGCCGTTAGAATACTCTTAACTCGAGGTAGACATACAGACAGCACTCAATGATTTGGCAGTATATGGGGTCGTATGTGGCTAACAACACAACTTGACATAAGGAAACAGGGGCTTGAAACATAACCCCAAGGTTTAGTAGAGGTAGAAATCCCCTAATATGAGATTTTAGGGTTCGTAGACAGTTAGTACTACAAAGCTACCAATTATGTTGGTAGCCATGTTGGAAAATACGCCCCAAGTACTGACCTCCTAGCCTACAACACATATTGACTATATTGTAGTATAGGGTGGCAACACGCTGCTACTGATAAATGGTGAATAGTGTGTTGTGCACCAAATTGTGAGTTACCTAAGCTGTACAAACTTTTGGGAGGAATGATTCCGTGTTGACAAAAAAATGAAAGGGAACTTTATAAGAATAAGGCGTGCCCTGAGACCTATGTTGTACTTGAGAGCTGTGTGACAGTGATAAGCTAGTGGCAAGGACACCTAAAGGAAATGCATACTGTAGTGTGTAATCGACATGCGGTGTCCCAGAAGGAGGAAGCAAAACCTGCTATTGCTATGTTACGGGGTAGCCGGTAGGAAGAATTTACCTCTTGTATGACATTGGATGTCAGATTTGAGTATCGGCACCTGAGGTTACGGGAGCAACAACGAACAACTGACTGTATTAATATATTCACTTGTAATGTACTGGTAGTTTAACTACCGATAACCGAATATATGATAGCTGGTCCTAAATGGCAAATACACCACATCCTGGGGGGAAATAAAAGTCAGAAAAGAAATTAAAGTAGAAAGTGTCCACCGAGTCCATGAATAAATGTTTAAGAATCACTGAGAGTGAAACCTAAAGGGGAACGCGCATTACAAGAGGCTTGAGGGATAAACTCAAAGGCTGTCTTTCTTCACTAGAAGAAGAACAAGCTCAGATATACTCCCACAGCTGAAGTTAGACCAGGTTTATAGGGATCTTCTTGAGAGCCCTATCGGATATTATGGTAACAAATTCCGGAGAAAAAATTGTCTGTACCGAAGCTTGAACGCCTGGAACGCCTTCAAGATAAGGGCCTAGCCTTAATTGAAGTCGTTAAGTGTCGTGATGGTTGAATTCAAAACGGCTCCCAGCGGCAAACTTACTATGACAAGGAGCTGCAAATTAGGATGAACAATGAAATACAATGTATTCTAAGGATGGACCGGGTAGCTATGTCTTGCCCTAAGTGCGCTGTAAGCAGGCCCTACTATGAAGCAGAACCATTCGCGTTTTACGTGACCCGTGCATCTGAGCCGCTTGTGTGGCGCCATGAACAGGAGATCCCTTCAGTATAGACATGGTAATGGCTTTACTAATAACAGAACCATTCTACAAAGCGAAATAGCAAACAATATTAGTAATGAACGTCTAGAGCGCTAGATTCATATCCATGTATTCTACGCAGTGAACCAATTGGCATTAAAAACATTTACTTACAGCAGGAGAATCTCGGAAGAATGACAGTCATAGACAACATGTTATCAAATAAATGCGTTTTAAGGTTTGAAAGTACTGAGGCTCTGAGATCTGTAAACTTCTGCCGGCAGTTTGTTCCAGAACCTCGTAGGGGGGGGGCACAGTCCAACTGCTATGTCCCTAGAAGATGTAAATTTTCCCAATGGACCTAAAGTCATAGCAATTACAAATCCCAGGCTTTGGATTGTGATGGCAAAGATTAACTGTTGCGAGGTTTCAAGTTAGAACTAACATAACTGTGTAAGGAAAAGGACTTTTGAAACTATATTTCAATCGTATAACTGATTCTACTGAGTTCAATGAACGCAGATCGAGCCGAGAAAAAGGCTATTCATCATTTTAAGCATATATGAAATCCCGTCATCCTTCTACCAAGTGTATTCAAATCTAACTATTCAAAATCCAAATCAACGCTAATATAATGATACATTTAATAAAGACAAGTGTAATTTCCTAACCAACCAAATTCAAGGATTTTAAAGACGTCAAATGATTCATTTTACTCTATACTCATACATAGATTGACAAAATAAACAGGAAACATAGTCACCCAACACAGCGTAGGCTGCGATGCTACGCATATTACTCGACATATTTTCTGTAATAAAGTAGTCAATATCCTACGGAAAAGAAAACACATACGTATGCTGGAACAAAATTAGATACGATGAGTAACAAAGCACGAGACAAAGCGCGGGACAGTGGAAATCCCGAAAAGGACAACAGAGCTGGCCTCATAAGCAAATAGCAAATCTGAAGTTTCTCAGAAAATCTCTCACCGGGGCATGGCGTTGTCTGCCCATAGCAAATTTGCCCGGTTGTCAGAAATTCGTCTGCCAGATCTGCAAAGGAAGAGCTAATTGCACCGACATTACCTTAGACCTGAGGGGGTTGGCTTCAAAGGGATAACTGTTATAAGCTATCTCTCATTCGTGACATTTAAAAGGCCACTGGAATATCTTATATATGAGTCTCCGTACCCGAGTATTATTATTATTATGTGTTACAAAGAAAAATTTCTAAACTTCAGTACATTGAATTGCCGGGACCAAACTACGGTCCTGAGGCTAAGTTATTGAGAGAGTTCTTCTTAGTATATGAGCAGTTCCAAGTAGAACAATTTTCTGCAGTTCCTCGACCTTGATGTTACCAGGTATTCGCTCAATATATCGATTTACTCCCTTTCGTATTATTCCCAATGCTCCAATTACCAGCGGGGTGACAGTTGTTTTTGTTTTCCACATCCTACTAACTTCTATTTCAAGATCTTTGTATTTTGAAATCTTTTCAACTTCTTTTGCCGCAATATTTCGATCTGATGGTACAGCCATATCAATTAACATGCACATATTTGTAGGTTTCTCTTTGATCACAATGTCTGGCCTGTTTGCTTTGATTTCCTTGTCTGTGATAATAGGCATATCCCATAGTATTGTTGCATCTTTCCCTTCAACAACTTTTTCTGGCTTATGATCATACCATTTATTAGGGACGTCTATTTGATAATATTTACATATATTCCAGTGAACATAAATAAGTGCTTTATCATCTCGTTCTAAATATTCCTTCTTGGCTAAAACAGGACAACCAGATACAATGTGTTCTACACTCTCGTCGAATTCATGGCATAGTCGGCATTTTGGATCAATTCCATTCTTGATAATTCTATGTTGATAGTACCTTGTTGCTTAACTTTGATCCTGTGCAGCTATTATCAAACCTTCAGTCTCTGATTTTAATCCTGAGCTCTGCAACCATCTGTGGGTCAGTTCTTTGTCAACATCTGCCTTATCACCTTTCTCCGGGTACTGTCCGTGTAGGGGCTTTCCTTTCCACCTTTCCTTAAGATTGGTCAAAATTTGTAACTTTACATCCTTCTTTAATGATTTAACTCTCTTTGCGATTGGCGTTGTCTCCTGATTCTCATTAACATTGTCTTGTAGCTGTATATCTTGTCTGAACCTACTTGCATCTTTATGATTCGAATATAATTTCTTATTTGTGTCATGTTTGTATACCTGTCTCAATAGTCTGTCTTTCGTTTTTCCCAAGTACCACTGGGATTGCTAAGGCATTAATAGCGGTGATTTTATTACATGAATTCAGTTCACTTTTGAGAATCATCTTAATTCGGCGATAATATTCTTTCCTAACCTTTTCTTTCGTTGCTGCGTGTTGAATACCATTACCTTCGTCTATACCTAAGTACTTATAAGTACCTTCTTGGGCAAGCTCCTGAATAACACATGTGTCATCAAGTTTTACATTGGTAGTCTTTGTCAATTTCCCTTTCTTAAAAGATACTTTAGCACACTTGTCTAATCCGAACTGCATTTCAATGTCGTCGCTAAATATCTTGACAGTATTAAGCAGTCCTTCTAGTTGTTTGTCATTTTTCGAGTACAGTTTCAAATCATCCATGTAAAGCAGATGATTCACTCGTTCTTTATTCATGTCATATCCAAATTCTGTAGCGTTTAGTAGATTGCTAAGGGGTGCAAGAGACATGCAGAATAGAAGTGGAGACAATGAGTCGCCCTGAAATATCCCCCTTTTAATTCTAATAGGGTTTGTTACGATAGAACCAGAGGAGTAGGTAAGTGTCACTGTTGTTTGCCATGTGCTCATGCTGTATGTAATATAATTTATTAGAGTTGGGGACAGTCTATAAATTTGCATTGTCTTAATGATCCAGCTATGAGGTACACTGTCAAATGCTTTCCTATAATCTATCCAAGAGGTACTTAAATTTTTTCTTTTACTCTCACAATCTTCGAGAATCGATTTATTTATGAGAAGTTGGTCTTTACAGCCATATGAGCCTTGTCTACATCCTTTTTGTTCAGCTGGCAATAAATTACTTTCTTCTAAATGGTTGTAAGTTCTTTCTGCTATGATTGATGTTAGTATTTTGTAGAGGGTTGGTAAACATGTAATCGGTCTATAGTTTTTTGGAACTTTTGTTTCCTGAGTTTTAGGTAACAAATATGTTACTCCCTTCGTTAGCCATATTGGTGTCTCTTCTGGTTCCCTTACCATCTTATTATAGCACCTTGCTATATCTTCATGTAGGGCTTCACAATTCTTCAACCAGAAGTTTGGCACATTGTCTATACCAGGGGATTTCCAGTTACTTGTCATTCTAATTGCCAAAGTAATTTCGTCATTAGTTATATCTGTCCATTCTTGTTCAGCTGAGTACCTATACTTGTCTTCTTGTTCTTTAATCCATCCAGCTTCTTCATTATGATGTTTATCATCTTCTAAACTTGTTATTATTATTATTATTATTATTATTATTATTATCATTATTGTTGCTGAGCAGTCGCGGAAGGTAGCACTGTACACAGCTCTCGTTCTACAGTTAATATTTTGGATAATTACAGATATATTTTCACATATACTTTTGCTATTATATTTAATAATACTTCGGTTACGTTGGACAATGCTTCGCTTTCGTTTGCTTTGGATTTTTGCTATGTTTATCGTGTGCTCGTATTGTGGCAAGGATTTTCAGTCATTAGGCCGTCACAGTTGGCGTTGTAAGAAGAGACAGTCTAATAGCAGTTTACCGAATGGACCAGCTATTCCAACGCCAGATAATGATTCAAGCCAAGTCTGCCAACGGAATGTGGTCAGGTGTAGCTGCGGGAAGGAGTTCAAGGGGGTGAAGGGACTGAAAATGCACCAAAGACGCTGCCGAGTAATCGAGAAAATGGACGAGGATCCACGGTCAGAATTTGAATTTTTGAATGATGACGTATACACCGAATCCACCAATGAGCAAATGACTGATATTGACCAGCTCGCAAACGTCCGTATAAAACCCGGAGTAAGGTTGCCAAGATCGCAAGATGAATGGACCGCTGCAAACGATTTCTTCAAAACAGTTTTTGGAAATTTTCATTTAAATCAAACTTCAATTGACTCTACGATTGAATTTATGAACAGTACAATTCATGATTATTTTGCAAATCTTTATGGCACCGTTAATTCTACTAACCATGCTAATACTTTCTGTAATAAATATAAGCACTTAACTACTAAATCACTACAGCACACATTAAAGCAACTTAAGATGAACGACTCCCCTTTCGAAGAAATCAAATACGTATCTCATTTGCTGCGCTCAAAGCTGAGAAACCAAGATCTTTCCCAGCCTTACACCAACACTGTCAATCAAGATCGGTATTTATCCAAAAACTTCTGGGGAATTGCTAAAAATGTAATTGAAAAGGGTTCTGCAGTGTTGCCTTCTTTCTCACGTGATCATTGCACTCAGTTCTTCATCAAAATGTTTTCTGTCATCCTTCCTTACAAGAAATTTACCATACCACAATGGATTCCTTCATTCAACCAACCTTCTTTTTCTTTCGATCAATCACTTCCCTCTTATGCCAAAGTCACTCAAGTTATTCGTAGAATTAAGTCTTCTGGTTCACCTTGTCCATTGGATGAGATCTCCATTATCTGTTTCAAGAGATGCCCACATCTCAGGACATTTTTGACGGAGATTATCCGCATTATTTGGGAATCTGGACGGGTGCCATCTGAATGGAAAAAAGCTTGTACCGCTCTGGTGCACAAAAAAGGCACTAGCAATGATCCTGCAAACTTCCGACCTATCACTCTCGAATCTGTTCCTCTTAAAGTCTT